>PVHY01010037.1:0-53587 GCA_004024945.1 Uropsilus gracilis
CAAGATAAACTATGAAAAGAAACAATAAAATCTAAGCCCTCAGTGCTCCAGTCACAAAAAACAAATAATGTGACACAATGCCTACGAAACAAGGAACATCTAAAGGCAAGACAGAAAAGCAAAATGTGAAGAAAAGGTGATTGGGAACACATACAAAGAATACAAAAATAATAAGAAAAATAAAAACAACCAATGTACTGAACAATGGAGCAAGAGAGGTGGAGTGGGAAGAAGGGGGGGAGGTGAAGAGCACAAAAGGCCAGGATGGTTAACAGGTGTTAGTGAAGTGGGAAAGCCCTGGGGTACACAATAATGCAATAATGTAATATAAATATAAATACACATATATGCAAGTTAAAAAAAATTTAAATTAGATTTAAAAAAAAGAATAACCATTACAGAGATAGTTGACATTCTCTGTGGATATATCTTCTATCCTATTCCCCATTATACATTCCCATAAATAATAATTAGTACACTGGATCTGATGTTTGCCATGCCATTGGTATTTGAAACTTTTAAATTGCACATCAGTAAATAATATATTATTTTGCATGGTTATAATTTTGTAATTATGGTATTGTAGTATGTATACCTATCTATGTAAGTTTTCTTCCCACAAAAATTTTTTTTAATTATTAAAAATTAAAATAAAATTACATAATAAAAAATACAAAAATAGAGTATCAGGTAACAACCTAAAGATAAAACTATAAAAAAATACTAAATGAGGTACTGCAAGGTTGGTTAAAGGCAGATAGGTTGGTATAAATCTTCAAAAAGGTGATTCAAGAATAAAGAAGTTTCCTCACCAAAGAGATAGAAAATATTACTAAAACATAAAAGGAGTCTCTGAATGAAATGAAGATGAACATAGAAAGTGCTTTAAGTAGAATCAATTAGATTCAAGTGTACAATAATCAGGAAAAAAGACATAGAAAAAGTTGGGTAACTCCATGAGAAATAGATCAATTAGATGAACCATAAAGATAATGGACATTCCAGAAGTTGAAGAAAAAGACAAAATTGCAGATACCCAGCTCAAAGAAATAATAGCTGAGATTTTTCCATATCTAAGAAATGAATTAAGTATAGATGTCCAAGAAGCAGGAAAAATGTGCAAATTTATAAAGGTGAAGTGACTTACACAAAGATCTGTTATTCTTAAGTTATCAAAAACCCAAAGATCAATCTATCTATATCTATCTATATGAAACTAGAAAAAAGAAGACAATTTACAAAATGACACAACTTAGGAATTGCTTAGGTTTTGTCAAAATCACTCTCCAGGCAAAGAGATAAAGTGGAATAACTATTTATAGTTCTAAAACACAAGAACTGGCAGAGTGTGAAGGTGAAACAAAGGCTTTACTCAACAAGCAGAAGCAGAATTTAACAGAGTTTAACACCACCAGACTTCCTCTACAAGAAATGTTGAAAGGAGTTCTACAAGAAAATAAAACACAAAATCCTCAGCTAAATGGCAAAAAGAATGCAAAATCAGAAGCATGATCAAGAATATTAATAGTTAATGGAAACTGAAATATATAAAGACAAAGACTGGACAATAAGAATGTTGTAAATATGCAACTAAGATATGAACTTAGAAAGTTTCTAAGTTTAAATATAATAAAGTGAATTAAATCTATTTGAGAATTCTCACTGAATTCGGAATCAAAATAGATTTTCAGAGACACAAAGCTCAAAAGCAACAAGAGTGCTTCAATCCTGAGCAAATTATATGTTTACATAAGTCATTTCTAATACAGCCTCGACAAAGAGCTGTACATAATAGAAACATTATTTTTAAATGCATGCTTGAATGCTTGAGCTAGTTTTCTATGAAAGGCAAACATTACAAAACAGATTCAATTCAAGGATTCAAGTTATAAGTGGGTCCAGCTTCTGACTTGGAAATCTCTCTTTATCCAAAGATTACATCTTTTATAAAGACATTTAAGCAGAGACTGGCACCTACTTTGTATAGAATACAGAGTGAATACACTCTATACTCACCGTCAAAATTACAAAAAAGACAGGAAATAACATGAAATAAACGCAGGAGTCACCCATTTGGGGAGATTGGTGCAATCAAGGAAACTTCTGCAGAAGATAATCTATTCATGAAGCTTGTTAAGGGGGCAGGTGCTTTACATACTATTTTTAAAATTATGAGAATGATACATATTCTAATATTTTCAACATACAAGACATAGTATCACCTATTGTACATTATTTAATTACTCTAAATTTCATGCTTTTAATTTTTTAACCTATAAAATTGTCACAGCGATAACATCTCAAATATGTATGTGAAGATTAAGTGAGGTGATACAGTATGTCTGTAACATACTGTATGTCTGTAACACAGCAAATACTTGATAAATAATTGGACTGGTGATTTGATGATAATGATGTTTAGAGAGAGAGGCCATGATGGCAGTGGTAGGGGATTTACTGGACTCGATAATGAACGAATAAAATCCCAGTTAAAACTATACCAGATATTTATGAACATTTTACTGATTTCAAGTATCATTCTAAATTCTTTGAATTAATTAGTTCATTTAATCCATACAACATCTCTGTAGTATTTGGTACAAAAGTAGCTGGAATTTTGGCTGGTAGATACTAGAAATTTAGTGTTGAAATAACTATGTAAACTCCTTCACAAAATCCATATTGAGTGAGAACTTAAAGAAAAAATCAAGTAATTCAGAATCTTGAAAATGATGGGGTCTGAAGAAAGAAGTCTTATGTTTCTAAAGAAAAAAAGTCACTTTAGAAATGTGGGTATATTTTCAAAAACCAAGTTTTACAAAAGTTGTTAAAAACAGACAAGGTACTTGATAGATTTAAATTTCTCAATAAAGTCTATAGAATCTAACTAATAGCACTAATTTTATTAAACTATTAATTATGCTGTAACACCAAAAGTCATTTCATGTTAAAACTAAATTAAAATTATAAGAAAATGGTGATTTTAATTTTTTTGCTAATAAAGGAAGTTAAAATGAACAAAATTTAAATTTATCAAGATACCATATTTTTCTATGCATTTCATATAGCCTTTTTATAAGACATAGGAGAAACATCAAGATAACAAAGAAAGTTAATTTGACATAAGAATCTCTAGGAAGGAAAATAAAGAGAATTTCCAGAGAACATTTTCTCTCACTTCCTATAAAGCAAACTTCAAATCTTGAAAAAATTATGGGTACTTGAATTAAAATATTTATACCAAAAAAAAAATCTAAAATCACTATATATATATATATATATATATATATACATAACTCTATAATTGTCCTTATATAATTGTCCTGAAACTGATATTGTTTTAGCTATAGTAGGTTTACATCGACTTTTAGAAATAAAATTATTTATTTAAATAAAGTTATATATGTTTCCAGTATATAAAATATCTACAAACAGGGCTTCCCTATTTAAATATGTATCTGAGTTTCCTCTCTTTTACACCAGATTAAAACCCAGACAAATTTTTAGAGCAATCAAGTTTCAATTAAAAGAAATACAATGACTTTCCATGGAAAATTATCTCCAACATATCAAACAAAAGTCTGTTTTGCAGAGCACAATGTATAATAAGACCTCTTGAAAGATAAAAAATAACATGCAAGAGGGTGGCTGTGTGTAGAAAAATGTCTGGGAAAACATTTGTTACAATGCTAGCAGTGGTTACATGGAAAACTGAGCTGCACAAAATAATACAGTTTCATTGTTTCAACTGTTTACAGTAAAAATGTACTCTTTTATAATAAATACATAGAATTTAGAAGAAAACACTGTTACATGCTGTCACAGTGATAACTTAAAAATAGAAATTAACTTGTATTCTTGTTCAATTTAAGTCAGAAGCCAAAGCAGCAAGACCTTTCTAGTGAGAAATGTGATGTAAATCCCATACACAGTTTTCACCTGTCAGAATACCATTCCTTCTTGCACAGTGATGGTAAAAATCGAGTTTCGGCTCTGTTGGACCTCAGAAATAAGACTTTTAGTAAAACTGACTTTTTCTAGGATCAGTCATCACCGTGTTTATAGGGAGAACATGGTTCTACACAATTACGTGAATTAATATATTAATGAAACATTTTAATAGGGGTTGGAATTTTTTGTTATTTTATTTTTAATGGTGCTTTTACTTTATAATCATCAATTTGTTCAATCTTAGCAAAATAAGAAATACACGATTTGGTGTCAAAATTTCTTTTGTCTCTGTATCTTTAATCCTTAGCTTCTCATCACAGAACACAGCAGAGCCACCCATAGCAAGCATAGGTACAGACATCGTACACTTACAAAATCATGAGTTTCATTTATGCTGCAGATATTTTATTCTTAAAATAATAACTTTTAATTTACTGATATGATCCCTTTTAAGTCAATTGTAAATTAATACATTTTAGTAAAAGTACTGCAGAATAAGGCGGGCGTAAAGAACTGAACTTTACGATAGCTTTCATAAAAATCTGTTAAAAACAAATGATATTGACTGATACTCTCACACTGAAATATGCACCTATAGTTATTTGGGGCTGTGATAATTATGCTAGTTATTGAGTTTACCTGCAGTAGATATCTAAATCCAAAAATGTCCTGCCCATTATTCTATGTCTCCAGTATATCACTTGTGCTTAATTTTAGTATATAGCACAGCTATTTATCGTTTTTACCAAGTTAAACTAAACTTTTTACCCAAATACATATATTACTGGTCTTCAGTATATCAAAACATAGAAAATCAAAATTATATTTAACATACAAATGAGAAGTCCTAAATAAGAAATCTGGATACCATATCTCAGAAAATCACACTACCATAAGGGTGTTGGCTTTGTTTGTAAATGATCAGCAGTAATTGTTCACACCTTTAATGAGTTCTCTGCCTATTTATTTCATTGACTCTGATTAGGTAATTTGTTGAAATCCAGTAATCTGTATTCATATTTTTTTATGTATCCACTACTGTGGTTCCCATGTTACTTTCTGCATTAACTCATTAATTCTTTTTTCAGTTGCTGACACTATAATTCTTTTAGAAAAAATTGATTTCATGTTAAATGTGGGATTTGGAAAGTGAAGAGGAAGGTTGTTAATTCTTTCATCAGTTAGTGAAGAAATAAGAAAAAGGAAGGGAAATGGCAAGGCAACATTTCCCCCTGCCTAGCCTGAGGGTCTGGTTTGAAGACACAGGGAAGATCAGAAGAAGATCATGACTGGAGGCTAAAGAAGCTGAGCTAAAGAAAGTTTGAGATCTGCTACAAATCCTGCTACTATTTCAGATTAACTTTATTCCATGAGCAACATCTCCCAAAAATGCTGCAAACTGAGGCGGCAGTCACAGGCATGACTGATGAGTGGACTATGGCAGAGGGTAAATGCAGGTTAGCTTGTTCTTGGTTTAAATACCTCTAACTGGATGCACCATTATTTTATAACCAAGAAAGATACGAACTTCTCAGGGTGGGAGTGGAGTGGGTGTGTTTGGAAAAACTGAATTCACATGTGAAAAGGTGAAAGTCTAAAATAAGTGTCATCTGATAATTTCCACAGCAGTGAGGCAGGTTGGGAATTAACCATTATCCACTCTCCTGCTTCTCCTTCAGGTTATCATCTTTCTAGAGCACTTTCTAGAGCACTTAGTTCCTACTTAAGTTCTTTGTACATTTATTTTGTGCAAAAATATAAGAAAAATTGAATATAAGAGAACTATTGGAAAAATAAATATAAATCAAGTTTATTGATTTATTGATTTTGTTCTGGTTTCTTTATATATTCTGAATTGTGCAATACATGGGATATATAAAGTATCTTAGGGGGTCTTAAGAGATACAGTTTAGTCAATTCCTAATAAACATAATTTTGAAAAATTAAAAAGGTATAATAGATTTCAATTTATCGGATGCAACTATTACAAAAAAAAAACTTAAAAGATTTATTAGTGGGCCTTTGCTTTTTGTCCGTTTTTTTTTTTTTTGCAGTTCTTTATTTTTATGGAAAAAAATATAGTCAGCGGAAATTATATGAAGAAAAATATGTTAGGAATTATGAATATATGTATCATAAGAATGCAGACATTATCTTGTACAAGTTTATGAGTTTGCTACATTTAGTATATTCAAACCTGCTGTTATGCTACTCTCCAGATGATTCCTTCATGTATTTTAAAAGTCCTTAGGTATCTGTAGTTATTCATGCACCATGTAACTTGTAGATATTCACCAATGTAGACATTCATTTCTTGATGTGGATTTTATAATCCCCAAAGAGATCTAAACTTTAAACAGTCACACTTGAATTGTAAAATTAAAATGTGTTTCAGAAACATTAAAACATACAGTGCTCTAGGTTATAAGAGCACATTCTGACTTCTTCATGGAGACAGACAAAGGTTGAAAAGAATGTGGTATTTGAGCTAAAATGCAAATATATTGAGTATTAATAGTTAAATAGAAAGAAAAGAAAAGCAGGCCTGACAGAATATTCGTCCTTTTATAGGTATCACATGAAAAGCATCTGTGGTTGTTATCAAGTCAACTGACATAAAACTAGAATGGACCGATCTGTGACTGATTCTAGAATCATACCCCCACCACTGATTAAGACTGGGTAGCTGGTGTTGTAAAGAAGCTAGTGTACAGAATGCCAATTTTGCTTTTTGAAATCCCTGGACACATTTTATCAACTTGAAAGCTTAAGTAATTTTTTTCTTCAACAATCTTAATTTCATTTAGAGCAAAGGCAAAGTCTGCTTTTTTTTTTATCACAAAAGTGAAATAAGGAAGGAAATGTGAATAGACCAACATGTATTGGTTTACAAGATTGACAAAAATAATGTAGTAATACCCTATTACAATATTGTTGCTTACACATAAACAAACAAACAAACAAAAAAACAGAGTAATGATTAACTTTCTTTACTTGTGCTGTAAACTTGCAAGCAATGTAAGAAAGAAGGCAGTCATGAACAGGTATATAGCCAGCATTGATTAAATTCTATGATGATCACTTTCTTGGGAAGGTAGGACATTTCCACTATTGGTTATTTGCAATCTCACCAAATATCTTTCCTTATAATGTCTTTATGACATAAAAACACATAGTATCATTCAGTCAAGCTTCATTCAGAGTTTCAAGTTACATTTCCCCACATTTAACTTCCCTTTGAGTGTAGCAGGGAAGAAAGGCGGCCCTAACTTAGAAATCTGGTAGGAAGCCTTACCTCTGTTTCATCATTGCTGCATTCTTAGGATAGACTGGCCCAAGTTGGTGGCAGTATAGATATCTGTGACAGGAAAGACTAGCCTCTTCTGATTAATTTGGCTAAGTACTTGGAAACATGACATACGGAATTCTATAATACTGTGTTAATATGACTTATCAATATTTTTAGATAAAAATGAATATGTGAAGATAGCATGATACTGTAATCTTATACTCTACTTTGGAGCCCTCGAGTTTTAACCTAATGGGAAGGCTTTACCCTAATGGGAAGGCTGAGACTCTTCCTATCTGCTTTTTCATTTTTCTTATGATTCTGATTTTAAGAAGGTTTTATTCCCCTGGAGTGGAAACCAGATGCAAATACCCTTACATATCTTTCCATTATCCCTATAGCGCTTAGTTGATATGATTCCCATATCAGAAGTAACAATATTCTAAAATGCACACAACTACACATATAGAGCAACTGAAAAATCCTCGTCTTACACAAAGTTCCATACTTCCCCACACCAACACTGATGACCTGTGTTTTTCTATCACATCTTTCTAGCATAAGTTGCTTTTGGATATTTTCCCTTTAGGTGTCAATGACTAATTTAATGATGCATACCTGGAAACAGAGTTACACTTTTTATTTATTTTTATTTTTGAGTTCAAAAAGGCAAGTTTATTTAAGAAAAACAAATGAATAGATGAGAAATAAAAGGAAAATGGAAAGTAAGCCACTGTGGGTTGCCCAGGGTGGGGTAAAAAAGGGGTAATCCAGAGTTAAAGTTTTAAACTAAAGGTATACAAGTCTGAGAATGGACCGAATATTTTTGTCAGTTCAAAAAAAAAAAAAAAAGTATGTACTTGTGATCCAGAAATTCAGTTATCACACAATCATCAACAAACAAACAAAATAATAGTTGCATATTCTGTAACTATGACAACACCTTTCAACAAGGTATTGGAAGCACTCAGATCTATGTGAACCCTTAGTATTTTAAGCAGAAACTGAGAAACAGAAAGTATCATATCATATATATATATATATCTACTAGATATCTAGTAGATATATACATATATATCTATTATATATATTACATATATATCTACTAGATATATCTACTACATACATATATATTACATATATATATCTACTAGATATCTAGTAGATATATATATGTAAAGAACGTAAAATGTAAAGAAATACATATCAAATTTATTTGTTACTATATGTATATATAAATAATATAAAACATTACTTTAAAATTTAGATATGAATTTAGCAAGAAGGAAAATTGAACATGGATGATGAAAGTGTTTCTTAAATATAAAACCAAAGAAAACTTTAAAAACTAATAGTAATGCAAATTCACATTTTAAACCTCTATATGAAAATAAATAATCATGCTTCATGGCAGTTATTAATATTCATCATTGTAAAAAGATTATCATTTACAGTTATTATTATAATTCCTATAACTATGTGTGCTCTTAAAAATAAGACATTTGTAAAAAAGAATATCAATTATAATAGAACTTTTATTTGTTATACACTCTAGAAGAGTCAATTCAATTAATTTTCATTATTACTGATAAAATTGAATTCTGAAAGCTATAGCTCAGTGTATAATGAAATAATAACTATTTTACAATGATTTGATTAAATATAACTAAATATTAAGCAGCTTGAATGAAGTGCATTAAGTAAATAGGTAAATATTTTAATGACTATATAACCATAATAAAAACAAATTAAGGGATTAAAACATAAATCTGGGAAAGTTCACTTATAATATCTATGTCTCAGCTACCCTGGATTTTAATGCGATTAAAATTTTTTTAGTTCCCCATCTACTCTGAGTTCTAACAATGCCTTTGCATTATGTCCCACATGATATAGCAAAGAACCAAATATATTTTTCTTATTAACTTACAGAATTTTAGCAACTTATTGATATTTCAGTTTCTTAGTCAACCTGCATAAAGGAATGAAACTCTTTGATCTCAACATTTTTTTCTCCTACATTAAAATACTTTGCTTATAGTATACTTTTTACATATGCATAACAAAAATGTGTGACTGGTATTTCTCAAAATTTTCTTAAAATTAAACAGATATTATATACAGACAAGTTCTTTAGATAACTTGTATTGTTTATTTAACATTCATTCTATATGTAATATATTTTACTGATATAACCAGGTTATTTCTCAATGCTTCTGTGTCAAAAATAGCACTTGTCAGAACTAAATATCTAGTATTTCCTGCTTTCTTCTCACCTCATTAATTCAGTTAGCTAATCTAAGTACCAGTGCACAAGTATTTAAAATGTGTCTGCAGTCTGTTCACATGCATCCTGCTGTACTCCAACTGTCCTTCAAGACAATAGACACTGATTGATCTCTGATTCCAGCACACATACTCCAAACCCTCCCTTCTTCATGCAGGCTGGCCTCATACCCTTAAAAACAAAATTTAACCTGTGTATGGTATGATAAGTGTGATAACTCTAGCAGCATATTTAGTCCCTGCATCAGTTAACAGTTAAATACACACATACATGCATACATATACCTACATTATATATAAATATATATATCACACATATATATGAACATTTTTCTCTAGTGCTTTTATGAAGCCATAAATTTTCCATTTCTAAAAATAATTGTACCTGTATCTTTATTTAAACATCACATTTCTGTAAAATTTTGAGTTTTACATTGAAAGAAACATGAATTATAGCAACTATTCTTGCAATAGAAAATCATCAAGTAGAAAAGTAAAAATGTTTAATATTTAGCTATCATCATTAACAATTTCCAATAAATTTTAACTTAGAGCTTTGGGGAAGTTATACCAGTGTTATAACCCCAAAGATGTGTGAGAAAACAAAGATATTTGAGAAATCTTCTCTGACCTCAGTACAATTCAAACTTAGAAGAAAAAAATGTGTATATATATATATATATATCTATATATATATATATATACAAAATAATCTGTTTGTAAATCCTATTGTGCTACAATAAACCTGGAGATATCAATATCTTCGGGCTAAAGAAATCTTAATAGCATGCTCTAGATTTTGAACCATAACAGAAGAAAATTTTGAGGTAGCCGGAAGTGTCATAGTTAGGCTAGAAAACATGGATACTTTGAGAAAAGAAACATGGGTCAGTGTTTTATAAAAAAATAAAAATAGTTTAAAAAATTATAAGTATAAATTTCACATCATTGTAATCCCAGGGATTCATCCATTCCCCCCCCCCCCTCTTTTCCCTCTGCCTGAAGTTGTGTGCTTCAGTTTGGTGCTTAGCTTGCTTTGACTTTTCCTCATGGTTTTTGTTTACTTTTTTTCTGAATATTCCATGTATTTTTTGACTTCTTTCTGCTAATATGATTTTTGACTTGTTTCTGCTAATATGATTTCTTCTAAGTACATCCATGTTATCATAAAATCATCAAATTTGTCATTTTTTAATTGGTGAGTAATATGCCATTGTGTATATATGACACATTTTTTTCATCCAGTTCTCTGTTTGGGTGCATTTAGGTTGCTTCCAAGCCCTTGCAATTATAAATACTGTTGCAGTAAATATTCGAGGACAGGTGTCCCTTTGTACCCACATTGAGGTCTCTTTTTGGTAGATTCCCAAGAGAGCAATTGCTGGGTCAAATGGTAGTTCCATTTTCTTTAATTTGAGGATCCTCCACATAGCTTTCCATAATGGTTGGACTAGTTTACATTCCCACCAGCTGTGTAAGAGTGTTCTTTTCTCTCCACATCCTTGCCAGCAATTGTTGTTGCCCGTTCTTTGGATGTGGGCCATTCTTACTAGTGTGAGGTAGTATCTCATTGTGGTTTGGATTTGCATTTCCCTTATTGCTAGTGACATTGAACAATTTTTCATGTGCCTGTTGGCCATTTGTATTTCCTCTTTGGAGAAGTGTCTTTTTAGTTTTTCTCTCCATTTTTTGATTGGGCTTCTTGTTTTGCTTTTGTTTAGTTGTGTGAGTTCCTTGTGGATTTTCATTATTAGACCCTTATCAATCTTATGGAGGGCACATTTTTTTCCCATTTGGTTGGGCTTCTTTTTGTTTTTTCATTGTCTTTTGCTGCACAGAAGCTTTTTAGTTTGATGTAATCCTATCTGTTTATGTTTTCCATCATTTTTTTTTTGCCATCTATATATGTTTCTAGAAAGGGATTTCTGAATTGTAATTCATGGAGGGTTTTGATCAAGTTTTTCTCTATTTATATTATGGTTTCAGGTCTGACATCTAAGTCATTTATCCATTTTGAGTTGATTTTTGTACATGGTGTGAGGGAATTGTCTTGGTACAATTTTTTTGTATGTCTTAGTCCAATTTTCCCAGCACCATTTATTGAAGAGTCTATCTTTGTTCCAATGTAAGTTTTTCACTCCTTTGTCAAAGATTAATTGACTATATATGTGTGGTTTTATTTCCAGGCTCTTAATTCTGTTCCATTGGTCTGATTGTCTCTTTTTGTACCAGTACCACACTGTTTTAACTATTATGGCTTTGTAGTATAGTTTAAAGTTTGGAACTGTAATACCTCAGCTCTCTTTTTTCTGGTCAGGAGATTTTTGATATTCAAGGTCTTTTGTTATTCCATATGAATTTCAGTAATATTTGTTCTATCTCTTTAAAAAATGTCATTGGGATTTTTATTGGGATTGCATTGAATTCTTTGGTAGGAAGGCCATTTTGATGATATCAATCCTTCCAATCCATGACAATGTATTTCCATTTCTTTATGTCTTCTTCTATCTCTTTTAGCAGCATTCTAAAATTTTCTTTGTAAGTTCTTTCATGTGTTTTGTTAGGTTTATATCCAGGTATCTATTTTTTTTTTTTTTTGGTGCAATGGTAAATGGGGTGGTTTTTCTGATTTCGTCTTCCTCTTTTTGTGTATAGGAAATCTACCAAATTCTGTGTGTTGGTTTTGTATCCAGCTACCTTACTGAACTGGTTTATTATTTCAAGTAATCTTTCTGTGGATTTTTTGAAGTTATCAATATTGATAATCATGTCATCAGCATATAATGATAGCTTCAGTTCCTCTTTACCTATTTGTATCCCTTTTATGTTTTTCTCTTGCCTTTTTGCCCTAGCTAGAACTTCCAGTGCAAATTAAAGAGTATTGGGGAGAGTGGACATCCTTGCCTGCTTCTAGATCTTAACTGGAATGATTTTAGTTTTTCCCCATGTAGGATGATGTTGGTGATAGATTTGTCATAGATGGTTTTTATTATGTTAGGGTAAGTTCCTTTAATCCCTAATTTTTCAAGGGCTTTGATCATGAATGGATGCTGGACTTTGTTGAATGCTTTCTCTGCATCTACTGATATTACCATCTGGTTTTTGTTTTTCTCTTTGTTGATGTGGTATATTATGTTGATTTCTGGATGTGGAACCATCCTTGTTTCCCTGGGATAAATCCCACTTGGTCATTGTGAATAATGCATTGTTGGGTTTGATTTGCCAGGATTTTGCTTAAATTTTTGCATCTATGTTCATTAGGGATAGTGGGCTATAGTTTTTCTCTTGGTGCTGTCCTTATTTGGTTTTGGTTTGAGTGTGATGTTTGCTTCATAGAATATGTTTGGCAGTTTTCCTTCTTTCTCAGTTTTTTGGAAAAGCTTTAGTAGTTCAAGCATTATTTCATCTTTGAATGTCTGGTACAATTCATTTGTAAAGTCATCCAGGTCCTGGACTTTTGTTTTTAGGCAGAGTTTTGATGACTATTTCAATTTCGCTGCTTCAATTTCATTTCATGCCTTCTGCTGGGTTTTGGGTTTTCTTGTTGCTCTTTTTGTAATTTTTCGAGTTGGTAGATTAGGTTGTTTTTTTGGTTAGTTTCTTGGTTTTTGATATGGGCCTGTATTGCTATGAAACTTCCACTGAGATATGCTTTTTCTGCATCCCAGACATTTTGGAATGTTGCGTCTTCTTTGTTCGTTTTGAAGTAAGTTCAATTTCTTCTTTAATTTCTTCAATTACCCATTCTGCATTTAGTATCATGTTGTTCAGTCTCCAAGTGTTTGATGTTCTTCTTGCTTTCTTTTCATTATTGATTTTTAATTTGATACCCTAATGGTCTTGGCAATTGGAAGTAGTTGGGTGCTGGCTTGAGCACCCACCGGGTTCCTGAGACCCACCAGGTTCCTGGGGTGGGAGCTTGTCTCCATCAACTTGGATTTCCCTGGGCTGGTAAAACTCAGTCTGGGCCTAGCCTGAATGGCAGAGGCCCATTAAGTTGCAAAGCTCGTGGTCCCACGTTATCTCAAAAAAAAAAAAAAAAGTGTACAGATAAGAAAGTATCTATAACAAGTGATTCAGACTGAAGATCATTTTCAGCAGAAGTAAGGTTGACAGTGGTATGTCTGCATCTTTCTTCTGGCATAGCTAATTAGGCTTCTAGGGCTGGAAACTCATGGTGCTTTAATGAGAGGAACATTAAGAATGCAATGCAAAAGGTGTAGCACAGAAAAAAAAAAAAGGTAATAATTCAGACCCTTAAAGCAAGTTACCACAGAGATCATGTCAATTTTGGGTACTATCAAATCCTCTTTGTCTTGAATAGCTTTCAGTATATCTGATAATATATATGCAAACATATATATATATATATATATATATATATATATATATATATATATACAAACATTCAACTTAATCACTAAGTTGAATCAATAAATGGATAATGGGGAAATTATGAAAAGTTCATGACATGTTCATTGTATTATAAATACTGTGTAATCTGAAATGGACCCCCAAACATAGAGGGTCAGACAGACAAAGAAAGAGGCGGATCACTCTTTATTGGAAGGTGGGAGTTTCAATAACCAAGTGAACCTAGAGTCTTTGCTTTATGTGGTCTCAAGACAATTACCTTTTGTACCCACTCAAATCTTAAAAGTTCAAATAGAGATCTGACTAATTTTAATCATGTGCATTGTGCAAATGCTCTTAGCACATATTTATCTCAGAGATATGTCTTTAGGAGGCTTCTGGACGTGATGAAGGCAAGAGGAAGCCATAGTTCATGGTGTAGGAAGAAGGAGGAGTTGCCAGAATCAACCCCATGTCAATATGCAGCATGTTGATTATTTCTTTAATAATCTGGGGGAGATGATTTGCTGATTACTACTGAGGAATGGAATAGTTAAGAATCACAAATATTCTTAGATCATTCTATCCAGGTGATAAAGTATTTGAACAAAGGAATGAGCAATGTGATATAATAGCAAGATGTAAGAGTCTAGAATTAACGTAAGATAATGCCAACTATAACAAATTAGCTCTGATATAGCAATTTTATATCTCATAGTTCTTTTATAATATTACTAACCAAGAGATTTTTTTTTCTAGGTTTAGGAAAGATAGCATGTCTGAAAACATATAGTTTAGTGCTTAACACACTAGAATGTGAGCATATTGAATTTCATGAGTTGACCTTTCTTCTCATTATAAAGCTGTCCTACATAATGTCTGACATTAAAAATGATTTTAATAACATTTTGTCTGATACATAACCAGAGTTATCAATTAATATACTATAGACTAGGAGTCAGCAAACTTCTTCCATAAAGACCGAGACAATAAATATTTTAGGCTTTGCAAGCAATACAATCTATTTCAACTACTTAAGTTTGTTGCTATAGTATAAAAGAGACCATATGACACAAAGAAAAGTTAATGTAGTTGTGGTTTAATAAAAAAATTGTTGATTATATTGGATTTGAACTATAGGAATTTGTTGATCTCTTTGTAGACTATCAGAGCTTCATATAGTGTTTGAAATGTATTTAAATAATGAATGACTAATTAATTCATATGAAATATAAAGAATCCTCTGGTATTTGAAAAATTCTAGAGCATCATCAGTGAATGGCTGGAGTATAAAATATCTGATATGAAATTCTAACTTCTGTGAAAAGCATATACGAAGACATAAATATATGTGTGATAGTAAAATAGCTCAACATTGAAGCAAAGATGACTGTTTGCTTTAATTTTCTTGGTTAGAATAAAGTAGTATGTCTAAACACACGTGACTCACTTTCCCTTAGCTTTCCACATGTTCCACATTATTTTATTTGTCACACATGCAGGAGGAATAGAACAAAGAGGTGATACCTTGATAACACATGTTATAGATATTAGTTTTTCTGTCATATAGGAAATTCTGGAATGTACTGATAGGAAAAGAAAATGATCATTAAGGTACATTTGGCCAAAAACACTACTGAAAGCAATATTATTATCAAATCTACTAAGTATATGCTGAATGAGAAAAATGGTAATTTCATCATTCCCTATTATTTGAGGTAAGGGAACATATTTATTTCTGAAAAAGGCAAGTGTGTTCTTATGAAGAGTTTGATCAGGATTTAGACCAAACAATAATAGAGCTGTGAAGTATTGAAGGTATGCAAAGTGAACATTAACTTACTGTTTATTAAACTATCTCAGCTACCATTTATTCTAAGAGATAAGTACTATTGCTATCTCTCTTATACTGTATATTTCATATCTTAGTCTAAGTAAAGATATGTACAATCACTGTTGGCCAGGGGACATCATAATGTAGTTGCTGATACTTAAACACTAAAAGCAACAGGAGTCACAACATTATAACTAGACTACATGTCAAAATTTCGGAGGCAAAAATTAGTACAGCACGATTTTAACTTTGACGAACTGAGTTGCTGTACAGAGGGAGGTGATTAGTCAAATATGTTTATAAACATTACAACAGTTGAACTAAAAAGTAAATGAGTTTTACTTAAGCCAAAAAAAAAATCAAAGCAAGTTGAATAACATGGTATTATATTGTTTTAAAACATCTTATGAATTATTTTGAGATGTAGTATTGCTGATGCAATAATATATGGTATAAATGATGACACTACATGTAAAAAGGATTACTCACTCTGAATTGAACATTGAGTTAGAAATATTAGATTCTGAATTTGAAAATATTAAGAAAAACATTAACTGATATTTTGCTTATTTATCCTTTTAAAGTATATAGGTGTTATAATAATATAATGTCCACCTAAAAAGGAATTTAAAAATCTCAAAAAATGGAAATTTAGTAAAACAAAGATTATTTTCTTAGGGATATAACAAACAATAAGGTATTTCAGTATTGGTGAAATAAGAAGAATAATAAATAAAACTTAATTGTTGATGCATAAAGTAACATAATTAAACCAACAAGGCATGGAAATATTGTTCACCCATTTTACCGATGAAGAGAGTAATGCCTAGTAAGGCTCAGTCCCTTACATGACATCCCATAGGCAGCAAAGTTGAGATCTGAACGCAAACAGAGAATAGTAAATAAAATCCAATTGTTAATTGAGATTATTGAGAAACAGCTGACATAAGAAAAACATTCTGTCTGTGTTTGTCTCCCCAAAAGCAAGCCATGTGAAAAGTACCCCATTGCACCAGGAGATGAAAATACACGCTTATCCCACAAACAAAGAATGACGGACTTTAGCCTGGAAAATAAGCTTCAATAAAATAATGTCCAAACCTAAGTTAGTGTTTTCTGTTAGTTCTTCACAAAGTTACTGTTTCATTGTCTAGAAAGTATATAAACCTCAGGTATTGGTCATTCATAGGTCCTGTACTCTATGAAATCTCTGTATAAACAAAGGTAATTTTTCCTTCATTTAATCTGTGACAATTTAAGGATTTTTCATGCAAAAGCACCTAGAATGATAGAGAAAAAAATCCTCCCTGATAGAGCATTCCTGTCATCCCTGGTCATGCCCTTTTTTCACCTAGACATGATTAACCCCACTTCTCTTTGTATTATACTATCATAATGGTCATGCAGCAGCTTATATTTAAGTATTGTTACTCTGATGTTAACCAGTGAATTTTTCTTCATATCCTATGTGTTCAGCATACTGTAGGCCTTACAAGTGACCTACAAACATTAAATAGAAAGGGACATATTAAAATATAATTTGATCCATAAATGCAACTATATTTTCCATACAGCTGAACAAATTATCTAATGTAAAGCATAAGCTAAATTTTGAAACAATTAGGAAAAATAGATCCTTGATGGAGCACTAAGGAAGAGGAATGATGTTATCCTTCACAAAGTGTAAATTCAGGGAGTTAGCGGGGAGGTAAGGATTATCCACGGAAGCAATTTCTGGTCAAAAGTAGAAAGGTTTTTCATTTCTCTAAAAATATTAAGCTCAGGCTGCAATTCAGTTACCTTGGCTAACTTATCTTAGTAGAGGTTCCTGAGGGTCTATGATCCACTTTAGATTTTTGCTGTAGCTTGATTAAAAATATATTAGACAACTGAATGTGATAAAAAATGTTTTATTTCTTCCATTCACTACATAATAAATGCTTATTGGAGAGATGGAGATATTTCCTTCAGGAAAAAAGTGATGGAAAATAATCACTTGGTTTACTGTAGTCCTTCAAATTGGAGCAACTGAACATTCTTTTTTTTTTTTTTTTTTGAGACTAGGTCTTGCTATTTTTGCCTGGGGAATTGCAGGCTCATGTTGCCTGAGGTACCACAAGCTCAAGCAATCCCCAGCCTCAGCTACCCAGGTAGCTGGGATTACAGGCACGCACCACCACACCCAGCTATTTTTTTGGGACTAGGTCTCACTACGTGAGCCTGGAGGGACTTGAACTGCGATCCCTGTCCCCGGCTGTGGCTTCCTGGGCTGCCACCTACAGGCATGCGCCACCACGCCCGGCCTTGTAATCCTTCAAATTGAGATTCGGGTATTGTGTTCTGCATTTTATGTTGTTCTTTGTAAACAGTACATAAAATATATATATATGTATATATATGTATATATATATGTATATACATATATATATACATATATATATATACATATATATATATAGTGAGATGTTCCACAGGATCTTGGAGATAAAGTAAATAGAGTTGATCACTGAGATATGAACTAATCGAATTTTCAGATAATGGGATGAGATGGAAAATTTGCTAAACTCACTAGAATCATTGTCCTTATTGACTTGAAAGAAATATGGTATCAAAAGAAGGGTCCACCTTTACATTATCTCTCCCACCCCTATATTTTTCATTGCTTACTTAACCACAAATACACCTTCTTACTTTTTTTTGTTGTTTTTCAAGAGAGTGAAATTATCTGTATGAGTACGTGGATGGGTGGATGGGAACATGTTCTTAGCAATTCAAAAATGAGGATCAAGTGAGTCTTGATAAAGTTCAACTGTGAGAATTGTTTGAGTGGAGTTTTCTGGGTGGAAACAGCCCCTTTATCTCACCACCAATGTATTGGCCTTAGCACTAGCAATTGTTCCTTTGACTTTTATCATAAAACAAATTATGACTGCAGTCTAATATTTGATGTTTTTATTATAATACACAAAACTTAGGAAATAAGAACTACAATTATCTGATCCCAGACCCCAAGACACTCTTACGATATTACAAATGGGGTTGAAATTCAGGTATTAATCAAGTCTCTGAAGTGGTAACAGTATATTATACACCCCTTTCGTTAACTTGAGAAGTTAATAACTTACATGTTGTAGATCATTAGGTCTTGCAATAAATTCACTTAACAAAATTAGAGAATCAAAGAAAAAAGGGGAAGAAACAATTTATTCAAAGTGAATTTTCACCTAAATATTTAACCACTACATTATCTTCAAGCTTAAAAATAATTTAATCAAAAATAATGGTCAAATTTCCCATTTAGAAATATAACTTTGTCATCACTGTAGATGACATATTTGAAAAAAAATAACTGTAATCGATCAGAAAGCTATTAAAATTTCACAGATAAGAGATGATAACAGACCAAGACAGAAGTGATGGTAATAGAGAAGTAAATATATTTGAGAACTATTTAGTACTAATTGATATATAAAATCTTTACAACAAAATATATATAGGATAATACATTTTAGTTGGACTATATTTCTACTGATGCTGTGTCTTTTAAATATAGATTTTCTTTTTAAGCTTTTGAAAAGTAATATTTCCTAAACTACTAGAAGAAAATCATTACAGAACCAAAATTTTGAAGTGGACATAAGAGAAAATATTAATTAACTGCTGTTTTTCTGATAGTTTTGTGTAGATCCTGAAAATTGTGACTGGTTAGTCAGTTATGGAATGGGTTGTGTTTTGAACTATTAAGATAATATAATATAATGACATAATATAAATGATATTCTCAAATATGACAACAAAAACAATCCAAAGCATGACCAGCAGCACTATCAACTTAATTCCAAATCCTGGCAATCACAAGGCAAAAATAAAATATGCTAGGTACTGTAAAGAAAGACAGTGCTTTATAATAGAACTTTTTAAATTGAATTAAAAACCAACAGAATCATGAAGTTTTCTTATTCATTAATTCTATCAGTCTTTCTAGTATGAATTGATATTTTTGTTTTCCAAATATACGGGTTTGAAATAACCTTAAATTTCAGTAATTATACACACATAAATCCTAAAGTTGTTCGATAGTCACATCCTTGTATTCATTTTATATGGTTTTTACTTATGAAATATATGCATGCATTTATGTGTAGTTCTAGGTAGGACCCACATTTTTGAAAAAAAAATTAAAGTCAGTATATAATACTAAAGTACTTCTGAGAAAATGTAAAGTAGTGAATTAAGCAATGTATAAACTCATGGCATGGAAATATTATTTATTTGATAAATGGTTGTAAATTTTTGTTGTTGTTGTTGAGACTAGGTCTCCCTATTTTTGCCTGTGGAACCGCAGGCTCACGTTGCCCAGAGTACCACAGACTCAAGCAATCCCCAGCCTCAGCTTCCCAGGCAGCTGGAATTACAGGCGTGCGTCACCACGCCCAGCTAACTTTTTGGAACTAGGTCTCGCTATGTTGGTCCTGGCGGGACTCAAACCGCGATCCCTGGTTCCCACCGTGACTTTCTAGGCTGACACAAGCATGTGCCACCATACCTGACCTGGATGTAAAATTTTGACATTAATCTCTTTTTACCTCCCAAAATGGAATTTTTTTACTGATTTAATACAATGTAACTGTTTATAATGTCAACAAACTTCTATCATTAATATTTTGGTATTTGAAAAAAAGTAAATCTCTTTTTTAGTGATTCCTATGGTTATTTGTAAAGAAGAAACTTAATAACTTTTTGCTGTAAAATCATTTGAAAGATTGCTGTAAAATATGCTTAAAAGAATATTTATTACCCTTACATTTTTATCTTCTGTATTCTATCTGTACCTACTCTGAAATTATAGGGGACTCTGCTTTTCTTTAGCAACTGTGCCTAAGGGAGGTGCATGCTTTTATTATTAAGTTTCCTGTCTCTGTGCCCTCAAACCCCATAATTTTACTTGGAGATGTTCAAGAGAGGCCAACTAGAATTGAGCTCATTTCTGAAGCTTTCCTAGATTTGTCATCTCAGATTACATGGTTCCATGCTCTGTGCTTTCACACTGATTCAATTTAGCTATGACAAAATATATCTTATCTAAACCATCAGAGTGCATTTTGCTTGAAGTAAGATATCATGTCAACTCACTTGTACAGATTGACATAGCCAGTGTCATTGTTGTATGCTCACAAAAAGTGCTCATTGAATTGACTATTGCTACAAAGCTACAATGCATTCAGAATGCCATAATTCTGGATGTACAGTACTTATTGTAGTTCATTCCCCAAAGGTCTTTTCCTACTGGTGGAAAAAACACCTTTGGTGTTTTTTAATTGCACGACCACATGCTTCCTACAAGTTTACCAGTCTCCTGCTGAGATAGTAATGTCAGGAGCTACATGCCTTGCCAATTTGTGTTCAAAAGCATTGAAATGTTGTCTTTTCTGTGGTGAACTAAACAGTAGGGTCTCTCAACAGTTACTGTGGCAACAGAAATGAGGGAAATTAAGAGGGACTGACAAGGCTAGATCTTGCCATAGATTTGAACTAATATAACCCACAAAGGCTTTCTTCTTCTAGTGTAGACACATGTTTCTTTGTCATCAGAAACTAATTTTATTGTCCAAAAGGATGATAACAATATTGCATGCTAGCAGAATTAAGCTTTGTTGAATAACTCAGTGACTCATGAGATTCTAGCCTAAACAGCTGTCTTGCATAAAGAGAAAAAGTGGAATTTTATTATTTAAAATTGTTTTTATTGACATGATATAGGTTTACAGCACTATATATATATATATGTATATATACATATATACATATATATATATATACATACACACACAGGTTCTCAACTCTGCAAATAAACATCACTACAGTACACTACCACCAATAATAATCCTCCACAACAGTTCACTCAGGCCCCTGTACCCTACACTTTCCCCACCACTCCAGAAACAATAATTGTATAGTCAAATAACAAGGGAAATTTTGGCTTTGTTTGCAATTTCTTTATATTCAACATACAAGTGAAATTGCCATGCTTCTAATCAATTTCACTTAGATTAATCTCCATTTCCATCCCCATTGTAATGTGATTTATTCTTTCTTTATAGTTGAGTAATTTTCCTCTATGTACCCCCCTTTTATCCATTCATACTGTTGGGTACTTAGATTGTTACATTAGCTTAATGTAAATAGTGATGTGATGAACACAGTAGTGCATATATCTCTTTGAATAAGTGCTTTTGTGTCTTTGGAGACATACTAATAAGTGAGATTACTGGATCATATTATAAATATATTTTCTCTTTTTTTGTTTTTAGTATATGGACCCATTATCATAGATGTGAGTAGAAATTTCATTGTGTGTGAGTAGGATTTCATTGTTCATGAAAAACTACAAACAGCTGTTAAAAAAAAGAAGATACAACTAAATAAAAGATATTCCTTGTTCATGGATTGGAATAATAAACATTGTTAAAATGTTCACCTTATGCAAAGTAATATACAGATTCAATACAGTCCTTATCAAAACATTTATGGGGTTATTTAAAGAAACAAAGAGTATGGAATGTATATGGAAGTACATAAGACTCTGAATAGTTGAGGACAAAAAAACGTCAAAGCAAGCAAGAAAAAAAAAAAGCATTCATCATCCCAAAATTCAAACTAAAGCCTACAGGAATCAAGAGGTATGGTATTGATATAAAATTAGGGTCGAAGATCATTGGAAAATAATTGAGAACCCATGAATAAACCCAAATATACAGACAGTTTATGATGACTGAGTCAAACATATACAGTGGAGAGAGAAAGTCTCTTATACAAATGACAATGGGAAAAATGGATAGCCACATCCAGAAAAATGAAACTAGACCATGTTATTATACCATAAAATTAGTTCAAATGTATTAAAGATCTGAAATCATACAATACATATACGAAAACTGGCAAAACACTAACGTTGGCTTCAGTGATGACTTTAGGGACTAGACGCCAGTGTCAAGAGAAACAAAGGCAATGATAAACAAATGGGACATCATCAAACTAAGAAGTTCCTATACGTAAAGAATTATCATCATGAAAAAAAGAGACCCCACTGACTGAAAAAAAAAATATTCACACATCATTTATACAAGCAGATAATACCCAAGTTTGACAAAGAACTCATTTAACCACACAAAAAGAAAACAAAGAATCCAATAAAAAATGGGCAGAGTTGCTGATTAGACACTTTCCAAAGAAAACAACAGACACATTAAAATCGTTCAGCATCACATACCAATAAATTAATTTTTAAGAGAGTATGTAAAACAGACTGCAGAATGGGCAATTGTAGCTTTCCTTGAAAACTTATACCTACTCTGACTTTCACAAGATAAAAAAATACTATCTTGCTAACTTTTAACACTCATTTAGAATTAAATGTTTCCCATTTCTTCATGGCTTTTGTTTACAGTTTTCTGAATTGCAACAATTCCAAAGTTGGTCACTGTAATAATTTATTAATTGTACATTTGTATCCATAATGAATATATGTTGTCAAATAAGAAAGTATAAGCAATATCAAAAATATCAGTATATTTAAAGAGATATAATAAGTCATAGACACACAGTTACATTATTTATACTGGCAAGGAACATGTTATCTGCAATCAATAAAAAATTGTTGAGACAAAATAAATCAGTCATGAATATGAATATGCTATTTTTATATTGTTATTTATATAATATTATGTTAAATAATACTATTTTATACTAAGCTATATTTTTTCTTTTATATAATCATTTATCTATAAGGAAATCCAAGAATTTTTCATAGTTCCTGGAGAATATTTGAGGGATTTCAGATAGTGGAGCTCTTAATGTAAGAAACAAATCAATTTGATGAAATGCAAATTTTGAATAAATTCAAAGTAAGCCCATTTATCTTTTATAAGCTGGCAATTCTATATGTTATTTTCTTAACTTTATTATATTACTTTTTGATACACAATTCTTTTGGAGTAAATTTTTGTGAGCAATATCAAATAATAGTATAGGTACTTTTTCCAATATATGTCTAATCCATCTACTATTCAAATGGCTGAATAAGCAAAGTTTCTCACCACACTGAGTGTTACTATGGTTATAAAGCAGATGACCAAATATGATTGGGATCATTTCTGGCATTTCCAAGTGCTTCCACAAGTAGGCTTGCTTTTCCTTGTGTCAGTATCAATATCACACTGACTTTTTACTTTACACTTACAATGGGTTTTACACCTACTGGTGAAGAATTAACAACTTTATTTAGTCTTAAAATGCTAAATACTGACCTTTGCATTTAAAAATAAATATCTGGTGTCATCTAGTTAATCAACAAAAAAGTATGAAATAAAGTAGCTTGGATTTTAATGAGAATGCTTGCAAAATATAGATCATAGATTGTCATCATTATAAAATTTGATTTTCTAATTCACCATAATTTCTCCATTCACTTTTTAATTTTTTCCTTAATTGATCCATATATAGAGTTATATGCATAACTCCTTTTTGTAAGATTTGTTTACAGGTATTGATTTTTACACTATTGTATATGATATCTTTTCATTTTTTTTGAGTTTATGTTTTTGCTCATATAGGAATAAATTATGAAGAAACTTGTTTTATACTATCTTCCTAAATTTACTTGTGTTCATTTTAAGATTTATTTTCTAAAAAATATTTCATGTTTTTTACCTTATAATTAGTGAATATTTGCTTATTACTTTCATTCTTTTTCTTATGCTTTTACTTTATCCCCCATTTTATGACATTGCCTGTTGAGAAATGGTACCTAATCAGCAACTGCCATAAGGAGAGCAAAAACTGTAGGTCATATTCAACTTCTGTCAAAACTGTTCTTTCATTGACAGATCTTAGTTCTTCTCAGTTTTTTGCATTCAATGTCTTTTCATACCTTTAAAAATAAGATTTTACAATTCATCTGATTTTACTAATTATTAAAATTGGAGTGCTATCTTCCTAAAATTTACTGCATCTTCTCTGGGAAAGTTGCTATTGAGTCTTATGACTGAATCATAGATACAAATATTTAGAGCTTATTGGTGTCTTGGTAAGTATCTTCTAGATAGGATTTAATTTCCTTCTGGCAGCCACCTAAGTCAATCTAGATGATTTTAATCCTCTTAGGTATTAGTGCTTCCAATTTACTTATAGTGACAACTTATTTACTTCCAATTTAGTTTTACTTGTTGGATTCAGTCTTTTGGATTCTACTAGAAAATCCTGGGTGTTTACCAGTTTCTCTCTAACAAGGCAGGGCAACTCTAATTTTTATTTTACCAGCCTCATGAGTATGATGAATGGGGTTTGAAGTTTCAAATGCTCAATCTTAGATTGCTATTTAGTTTCTGAGTCTCCTGGGAAGCATTTCTTATTTTACTAAATAAAAAATATATATTTTAAGAATAAATCTATTTCCAAATGTCTTGCTTGTTTTATATAGCATCCGTTTATTAGGGGGAATTTTAACTAATAAGTCTTTGTTGGTTTTATGTGCTCTTCAGCATAATTTTTGTTTTATTTTTTTCCAGCTTGGTGAGTTTTTCTCAGTTACTGGTTTGAAATAAAGCATAGTGCTGCTCCCTTATGTATTATCATGTATCTTAATTTTTCCTCCACTTTCAGCCACACCGGATATTACAATTACAATCTGCATGCATTTTATTTTATTTATGTTATTCTTATTCTCCTTATTTATATTTCCTCTTTCCCCATTTTTTTTTTTTTTAAGACCAGGTCTCGCTATTTTTTGCCCATGGGACCGCAGGTTCTCGTTGCCCGGGGTATCACAGACTCAAGCAATTCCCAGCCTCAGCTTCCCAGGTAGCTGGGATGACAGGCACGCGCCACCATGCCCAGCTATTTTTTTGAACTAGGTCTCGCTACAGGCCCCAGGTGGGACTCGAACTGCGATCCCTAACCCCTGCTGCTTCATAGGCTGAAGCTTACAGGCACGAGCCACCGTGCCCGGCATCTTTCCCAATTTTTAATCTATGTATCTCATTTTCCCATAGAAACCTTTAAAATTTCCTCTAGCATAGCTATGCTGCTAATTAATTCTCTACAAATAAAAGTGGATACATGTATAAAACTAATTATTTAGAAAAAAAAATAAGCTACTGCTAATTTTAACCTAAAAATAATTATATTTCTAATCAATACAGCAAAATACTAATCCATTTTGCTCACAGATGGTATCTAATATTTGTAATTATTAATCTGTAAAATTATCACATTTTATGGAAATGAAAATAAACTTTCAAATCATTTGATTAAAAAGCCCAGTAGTCTGTGAAATATGACTGATTTCTTTGCCTTAAACAAATAGATGAAAACATACTTAACAACATAAAACTAAAAAGAAGCTGCTGGTTGGAGAAAATATGAATTCTGAAAATGGGGACTTTTGAGATTAAGACACACACACACACACACACACACACACACACACACCACACACACCCCAAAGCAAGTACTGAACACAGCTTAATATGATAGCCCATATAGTGAGCTTGCTACTAGCTATTAATTTCAAATCACCACTTAAAGAGAAAACTTTCTCACACAGTTGAGCATAATCTCTTAGAAGAGTTAAGATAAAATTTTCTATGTATTTCAAATGATTGTAGTGATTGTAACAAGTGTTAGCTTTACTTTTACCTGGATTGCCAAATATTCTTGTATAACCAAGTCTTATTCAGCTTGCTCTATGTAACTTTGTTCAATTCAAGTCACAGCTGGTGAAGACTAAGATTACATTTTATTTTATTTTCTTAAATATCACCTAGGTTTTATCATTTGTTTTCTTTCTGATGTCAGCCAAGGATTTTCATAGAATGGGAAACATAATAATTTCTCTCTATGGAGTTGGCTTCATGGCATTTTAATAAAGGCACTGGAGCACCAGGGGTTGGCTAAAGACAGGATTTTCTTGGCAGATTGTAAAAGTTGAGGAGGTACCAGAGAAAATAGGCAGAAAATAAGCATGCCCTTTATATTCTTTAGGATAATTTCTATTAATAACAAAAACTCTGGAAATTTTCTATAATGTTCACAATCACATGTGCCCAAACAAACATATATAGGTGCTGAAATGAAGAATTGTACGGTCTAATCTCAAAGCACTCACAGATGACAAAACAACAACATATACTCACACAAATATATGTAAAAATATAAAAATTGGTATAACTGCTGAGATCATAGAAGTATGTAAGAAATAATATTTGAATGAATTTTGGATAAATCTTTCATTAAAGATGTAAGAACATCTTACAAAAACAACAACATACACAAATATATGTAAAAATATAAAAATTGGTATAACTGCTGAGATCATACAAGTATGTAAGAAATAATATTTGAATGAATTTTGGATAAATCTTTCATTAAAGATGTAAGAAAATTAAAGAAGAGAGGAGAAAGTTTGCACTAAATCTCATAGGCAAAATGCTCAGACTAGATGAGTAAATAGTTACGAAAATTAGATGGGTTGGAATGTAGGATTCTTAGCACCAAAAAAGTACTCTCTCAGCTTGAAAAGGTCATAATTAGGTCATGAAATTGATTAGGTCATGAAATTATGTTAATAAGTATTTCATTCTTTCTGTAGTGGCCTTTTAAAAATAAATGCATGGCTTTACTTTTACTTCTCCAGAGAAGACTGAGAGTTTGCTCAAGGATATTCTTAGTGTCCATTTCTGAGTTTTAACTCCTTCATAGAAGATATCTATTTTGCAATCAACATTGTCACATTATTCATATAATTCAGTCTTATTCTTGGAAATTCTGAGATTTTTCAAGAAGATGGGGCTGTCTTCTTTGAAGCTTTCAAATACTTATCACAGTATTTGTTAGAAAATATTTAGTATTTCATCTCTAATAATGGAGTATGAGCAATAAGATGAATCTCTTTACTTTAACAATTCAAACTTTTTGCCTGCAATAAGACATGCCAGCTAAGGAACACACAGATTTACATTATATTTGCAGGTACATTTTTCATTTTTTCATGCTTTATGAAAAGCAATGCTCTGTTTACAATTTGCTTTATGAAAAGCATTGATTTGCATACACCGCTTTTAAAACCACATGGGAAAATTTTCATCTAAATCTACAGCAATGGTACTTAGTTTATTCTTTAATTTTGAAGGTCCAGAACTTTAGCCAAGTAGATTAATTTATGTCTTCCAATTATCTTTTGAAAATTGAGCTTCACTAGTGTTATCAGAATTACAGGACTTTTTAAAAAGTCAGTAGTGAGGTGTTGACAGACAGGAGGTAACTGACATGATGAGGAAACTCATCAAGAACCAACTTCTACACAGAGAATAAAAAAAAGCAGGATAATGAAGTTTGTTTTAAGGTTTTGGAACTGTAAGCTAGGGTATTCCACACCATGGAAGCAAAGAATTCCAAATTGCTTAGGTTAAGGGAATTTTTGTGGGTTGGATGATGAGAATACAGCATCTTATACAGCATTTTAGCAGATTAGTTGTCTAGAGTTGTCTTCCATAATTTGATGATGGGATAACTGAGGTTAGGAAACAAGGAAGATCAGAGATGGTGTGGAGGTTTGGCAATTGGAGATGACTTCTGCTGACCTCTGAGAAGAGTTGTAAATCTCTGTAGATGAGTTTAAATTCTGAATGTTGATATATGCTTAGGTTGACCTCTTATACTTTGTTCTTAATATAAAGTAACTCAGTGAGTTTTCAGCTACAGAAATCTGAGCCTGAAAAGGTAGCATTTTCAGAGTACAGATAGTCTGGAGAAATTTCAGAGTACAGATAGTCCTGCTTCCTGTGTAATAATTAAGTAATTATTAACAGAATTACATGTTAACCAAAGGGACCCTCCTCTTGTTACTGGTAGTTGCAAAAAACATACAGTTTTAACCATGATAACTTATAAACAAAGCATCATCCTCTCACTAAAAACAGATTGGAAGATTCCTTGTGGGAGAGAGATTACAGATTTATTGCTCAATATTTTTTTTTATTTTGATTTCTTCAAGTCCACCATTTTAGCTAATCTCTTGAAATATACTCTAATCTAGAGATGGATGATCCCGTTGTTTGAATGCATTCCCCAAAGATGCTTTCCAAGAAAACTGGTAGTAAGTAGCATTGATTGCAGACTATCTCAGATTTAAATCTCAATCCTATCTAATGAGATGTTTGTAACATTACCTGGTTGTATGATTTTAAAAGAACACAAACATACCACTCCCAAATATGACCAACAGTCTTATTTTGGGCTGCTTATTTTAAGAAATAGCAGATACAGGGCATGGTCTGAAGTTAGTAGAAGATATGGTTATGTAAAATATGTTTGTATTTGTTAGAGAAATCTTTCTCTTAAGGGTGTCTCCTCTTCTATCACAGGTAAATAATGATGACTAAATCTTATAAACTCTTATCAATGGAGAAAGCACTGCTTTTGATCTTATAACAACCACACTTTTGTTAATTGTTACAGTGTTTTCCTAGTAAGTTTTCATTAACCAGCTTTCTTACATCTTGCAGTACTTTGTCATTAGCTATAGATGGTATTTGTAGCAACAGCTTAGATCATTTCAGACTACTCAGTTTTACACAGCAGGTGCATGTATATAGGACAGGAGTTACATGTATATTGTTAATAAAAATTTAAAAACCCACCACATTCTTAATAAAATAACCCTTATTTAAATGTAAATACCAAAATGTTTCACTGGACAGAGATATGCTTTTTTAAGATTAGAATTTATTCTATGTTATTGTGTGAACAATCTGGAAAACATCCCAAATAAAATTGTAAAGTCATCTTGGATTTTGAAAAATCCAATTTTGTGATTGTCCTATAATTTCTATTGTCTTTATCTAAAGGATCAAAAAGCACATAAAGTAATTCAAACTTTACATTTTGAATCTTATTTTACTTGTCTGTACTTGCAACTGTATCACACAGTGTTTAATTATTTTGACTCTATAAACATAATGTAAATATTTTGGGGTAGCCCTGACCTGGCATAGAAATCAAATTTAAAAGCCATTTTCACATGTGCTGTCTGTACAAAAATTTGTTGCCTGCTTTTCAACCCTGGAAAAGCTACCTACTAAGGAATTTGATAGGTACCCAAATCTTTTTGAATTTCTGGAGCATAGTCTTTGGAGGTGCCTTCTCTTAGCATCAGTATCTTTGAATGGAGTAATTCAAATTTGGAAACTCCTCCTCCTACGTGTACCCATATTCATGGTGTTGATGAATCTGTTGTTCACTATATAAACTAACTTCAAACATAATTTAGAACAGTTTTCACAAAGTAATATCTATTGAACTGACTCCTGAGTTTGAATTCTCTTTCTGGTTATATCATAATTATTTTGATAGTTTCTATGAGTCAGGAATTTAGTGGTTAGACATTTGGTGGCCCTGCTTTTGGTTTGCTCATGGAGTTACTACTAGACATGGTGGCAGGAATGAGAACAGTGGAAATCACCAGACATCTCTTGCCTTTCATATCTTGCTAGAGTTTTACCTTCTGTTCTCCTTACGTGGGCACATTTAGATCATCTCAGAAACATGGAAGCCTTAGGGCACTTGAAATGGGGTTATGAAGGCTGAGAACTTTAAGAATGACTATTTTAGAAAATGATTTGGAAGCTACCCCACATTTTCTGAACTAGCTCAGCAGACATACATCATGATTTCTATCGTTTTTTTGTTGATAACAAATGAATCACAAATCTGCCCAGATTCAGGGATATGGGAAAGATATATCACAGCCTCAAAATGGATGATGGCAAGATGAATGATGAAATTATGGTTCTCTTAGCAAATAAATGTATTACAATATTGGTTTGCTACTCCAAACCTGGGAAGAAAAAGAGCATTTTTATCTAAAAATTCAGGTCTCAAGGTTTTTTTTTTTTTCTTTCTCAGACTTTCCATTTAAAGTAATTTGACTATACCATGTGCCTTTTTCACAAATTTGCAAAATGTTAGCACTCTCTGAGATTACTAATTGGTATAATATAAGATTTGTTCGTAAAGTCTATATGCCATCATTAATTCAAATGTTCAAATGTGAAGCATATAAAAGAAAGTAGCAGTTTATTTGGAATTTCTTGCATTAATTGAAGTATAGCTGATCTAACATTGAGGAGCAGGATACTTTTCCAGAGATAAGAAATCTATTTAATTAAGCAAATTAAGAAGCACATATAGATTATTGCTAAGTGATAAAAGCAGCCTAAGAATACAGATCAGAAAGGGAATAATTCAAATCTATAGTAGTGGGCATCACTGTTTTCTTGGAATCCTATGCACCATAACAAAAAGTCACATACTGGGCATATTTTCAGTGACATAATGCATGTAACTTGTTCAACATAGTACCAGGATATGGAACTACATTAGTAAGTGTTGACTAGGGCTATGATTGTTGTTAGTGACAGTAGTAGACACAGTAGCAGTAAATAGTGAAAGTGAAGGTAGTATTTGATAGATTAATATATAGTCAATATAAATAAAACCAGTAAAATTTAGATCACATTATCATAAATATTGTTATATTTTAGGATGTGTTAATTTCAATAAATGTCCCATTGAAAGTAAACCAGTAGTGACAATGTACATTTCATCATTTTAACTTGTATTTACCAATATTTGCAAGTGTTTTGATTTATGCAAAAAATTCTAACAATCTGCTTTTGGGTGACTTTTTTTTTAAATCATGATCAATGAATGGCATATTCAAAATTTTGTAATCACAGAAAAAAACTTTTCCCAACACTGATAATAAAGATTTCCAATAAAATTGAATTTATTCAGCAACAAAATATGGTACAGATTTTTATGTTTCTTTTTTATTATCAATGCATATAGTTTGTTTCAAATGAATTCAAATGTGCTTCTTTATAATTTTTTTTTCCTGCATACAACAAAGTCTTCATACCTGTATAGAAGGAAGATTTTGTGTCCTTAAACAGAGTCTAGAGGAATTTATTGAATGAAATCAATGTTGAATATTTAAAATACGTCTGTATTTCTCAAGGATAATTTTAGCTAAAAGTAGAATATTTTATAGCTTACCAACAAAAGACTAAATGTTTCAAGCCTTCATTTCAAAGAAGCAATTCACTGATCATTTCTCTAAAACAAGATAAAAATCTCTGTAGTGCACTTATTAAATACTTATAAAATGAACTTAAGGACTAATTATAGAAAAGTAAATCAAAGCGTATATTTTTTCAACCCCATTTTAGTAGTTGAAGCAATTTGCAGGAATTATTAAATTTAAAAAATTTGTGGGAATGAGACAGCACCATTGAAATAAAATTAATCAAGAAAATGATCTCACCTTATATCCAACTCCAGTAATGCCAAGTCTACTTGGTCATTGTACTGCCAAACTCCTTTATCAAATGTGATTCCCCTTAAGTTCTGAGCAAATATTTCTAAAACATGTCACTAGAGAATTTTTAATTTGAATCCCCAAAGTTGTAATTAAAATAAATGTAATAAAAATGGTTGGGTGTAATTTTTTCAGGTAGAAATATTTTTGTTTATTTTTTGACAAATTCATGGAATTAAATATGTGTCAAGCAGAGAAATGTACCAACTATTTGTTCATCTCAACTATAATTCAACCATACATCTAAAAGATTTTGGAAACACAGAATTATGAGAAGCAATCCTTAGAACAGAGCTTTATATAAGCAATTTTTAGCCTCAAAAACTTCTATTGTGCATACCTTTGCACAAATATATGGATTTTTCTGATATATATTTGTTGTACTCCTAACCTGGGATTAGTACGCTACTATATTCTTTGAATGGAATGACAATATAGTTCATTCTTTCCAGAAACTCAAAGTTAGGGTTGGGGGGGGACTCAACATTTAACAACTCAACATGTTTTCCAAATTCCAAGGTATAATGTGGCTTCTGCTCAGATTTTAGACCAATTATATAGATGATACAAAAATTGAGATTTAAGTCATACTTTCACTCTAATATAGTTCTCTGTAAAGTGTATATTTGTATAGCCACAGCTTTTTTGGGTGCTTCTAAAGGAATTAAGTTACTAAAATGCAAATAGCACAAAAAATTTACACACACTATGCACGCACACACACACACACACACACATATATGGGAGAAACAATTAGTGTAAATATAAGGAGGCTCCCTTTTCATCATGAGTGTCATATCAAATTCCTTTCTTTGACAACATTACCTTTGTCAGTACTTAATCGTAATTTAGTGCCTGCAATGCCATACAAGCCTAGAAAAGTCTACTGAGTAGAAAAATAAATGCATTAGTATATGTTACTTCGTTATGTCAAACAGCAATAATTTTAGTTATTCTAAATTTCAAAAGTGAACCACAACTGGGTTAATTACACTGGATTTAAATATCCTCCTTTTTACATATCTCCAAATTATACTCTAATACTTATTTTTTTATACTCTAATACTTAATGGCAAAAAGTAATTTGTCACATTTTATATCACATGATCCAAACCAAAGATTTTAAAGTATAATAAAGTTCCTTTAATTGTAATTAGAATATTCACAGCATTTAAAAATTTTGATTATTAATTGAAACACCAATTTCCTTTGAATTTTGAAAGAAGAGTGATACTATATATCCTCAACTTTGGTTCTCAGTCAATCCATAGAGTGAACACAGTGATATCTGATATCTTTCTCTCTGGAGACATCTGTCCATACTTGAGGTAATAATACACTTCATTTTACCCCTCCTATTTTCATTGTATATGATCTTTAGGGAATACTAATTATAGAAATGAAGCTTCATTATGATATTCCCTAATTTATATTGTTCTTCTTTATTTTGATGACAGCATCATCAGGAGAATTAACTTTTAACTTTTTTTTCATCACTCAGTATTCATAATAGATGAAAACGGAGTTTTGTTCTCCCATGAAGATGGAGAAATATGGTCTTCACTTAAAATAGTTTTTCAGAAATTCCTGTATCATAGGAAGGTCAGGTTCTCCTATTTTACATAAATTTTTGGGATAACTGTTAGAGCAAAGAGATCATTTCTAAAGGATTTTCACTACTGCCAGAACATAACATTTTTAGGTGAAAGATATTTATTTTGCATTCAAATTAATCTTGATTCTATTCTTCAGAATGTTTTGGAAAGCAAAATTATTCAATCCCATTCATCTGAATTTGTAGTATTTTTATTAAAAAATGTTTTCTTAATCTCATTTTTCTTATAAGCACCATATCTATAACAACCACTTTTTAATGCTATTCATTTATATAAAAATAGTTCTCTTTTTTGATGCAGCAATTTCTATCTGCATGATAGCTGACATAGCAGATAAGTTATGATTTCCAATAATTTTTGCCATGTATTAATGTTAATTCCAGTATATCTCAGAAATATCCTATTTTTCTGTCTTTCTAAGCCTTAAAAAATCTGCAAACAATATTTTCTTAGTGAATACCTGTTTGCAATTCAGAGCATGAAATGCATCACTTAAAAGCCAACCGTGCTACATATTTATACTAAAACTCTTGAGTCAAAGGGAAAAAAGACTGAATGGTGGTGACAAAACTACTAAGTGTCCTAAGATAGACCTTTAGAAGGGTCAAATGTTGAGCAGTGGGACTCTCAGAGTGCTGATTCCTTTTAATAAACCAAAATAATACTTATCCTTTATATGCAAGATTCCTCATTTTTATACAAATAAATTTCAACCATCTGTTCTGTTTAATTCTAGACATAAAGGAAGTTATGCTCTCAAAGTACTGGGGATAACAAAGAGCTGTTTCAATGATCAGGTTGGTCAATAATAACCTCAAATATGTATTTATATTTTTTACATTTTCTCCCTTTCCCCACCGTCAGTTGAATCAACTATCATTGGATAGATGATAGCCAGTGGGCTAGATAATGGAATAAATGTGCTTTTTTATGGTGTCATTATACTGTGATACTCTGTCTGATAGCTGGAAAAGAATATATAATTAAATGCTGGGAAAACCCCCATCCATTTTGGCAAGAGTACAGAAGAGGACACTGCTGCCTTGGCAGTCCTCAGAAATGCAATGCTGTTTCCAAGGAACGGAGAAGCAGGTGTTTGATAGTGATGATTTCAGATGACCAAAGCATTATGAATGTATTGTGAAGCTGGCTTCTGTAAAGAATGTCAAAATGACCTTCATTAAGTTTTCTGAAGCCGAGTACGATGGCTCCTGCCTGTGGCCTTCAGCCTATGAAGCATCCGGGACTAAGGATTGTGGTTGGAGTCCTGCTCGGGACAACATAGCAAGACCTAGTCCCAAAACATAGCTGGACGTGGTGTTGTGCGCCTGTAATCTCAGCTACCTGGGAAGGTGAAGCTGGGGATTGCTTGAGTCTGTGGTACCACGGGCAACGTGAGCCTGCGGTTCCACAGGCAAAAATAGCGAGACATAGTCTCAAAAAAAAAAAAAAAAAAAGTTTTCTGAGAGGCAACAATTTCAAAAGCACCAGAAAATAAGGGTATTCTACTGAATTGAGAATAAAAGATATAATGTTAAAGAAGAGGACTTAAACAGGGAAAATGACTTGTTTAGAAAATAACAAGGTAACAAGTGAAAAAAAGAAAATATGTTTCTCAAGATTGTGAAGGATTTAAACTACCTGAGCACTTTCAATGAGTTATTGGGTTCCAAATAAATATACCTATAGTCTCTGGCTAAGCAGAAACTACATGGTCCTGATGAAGTAATAAGGCAGTATGAACTTCCCATGTAAATTAAATTTTATATCATTTATTCAATACATGATTAAAGTCCATAAGTAAATTTAGATTTCAAAGTTTATCAGTTTATGCCATTCATATTAACACAATAAATGTTCTCTACAGCCATACCGCCATCAAATTGGACATCTATCTTTTCCTACCTCCAGTGACACTGAGTTCAACCACTAATTTACAGGTTGAATTAGAAGTAAGATATCTCTAATTTTATCTTCACTTGAGACATATGTAGTTGATCTATTTTCTTTGTACACACATGGCTTGTGAAAAGATTAATGAGCCAAATAATTGGATGATATTTTATGATTTATAAGAATAGAAATAAGAAATGTCTCATAAATTTAATTTTACTATATAACAGCCTTATCACATCTTATCACCTATTATTCTAATCTGTAAGATCTAACATCTACCTTTTTGTTGAAAACAATATTCAGCAATTTATTATATTAGAAATCATCCCCACAACAATTCATTAATTCCTAAGTAATAGTACAGTTCTTAATTGCACAGAGGGATTTGAAGAGAAAATATGTTTCATGAACATAGATTTCAGATATGTAAATTGTTATAACTTTTCAAAGGATTGAAAGAGTTGAAATTTTAAAAAATACAATGAAAAAAGAGTCTTAAATGTATAATTAAAAGTAGTCCAAAATTCCTACACCAATGAAACTATTTTTTTTTAAATCAGTGGGAGATGTGATATAATAAAATTAAATTTATGAAACTTTCCTTATTCTTTGTTTATAAATCAAAAAATAGCTAATTACTTGGCTCATTAAAATTCTCATAAGCCATATGTGTACAAAGAAGAGATCAACTGCATATGTCTCAAGTGAGGATTAAATTCAATTTAAAAGCTGAGTGAATATATAGTGAAATTTCAGTTGGGGAAACAAATATTTTTGGGCATATGGACAGAAAAATATTATAGGAAATGAATTATCCAGTTGATGAGAATTCGATTGTGATCCAGGACAAGTTGTATCAGGATGAATATTATTTTCCAATCAGGCATCATTGTAACCCTAGGTAGCATAGTGTGTGTACCCTGAACACACAACATCTTTGCACTGTAACTGACACAACTTGAGAGACTTTATACTATCAGGAATTAAAGTGTCTTGAATTAGATTAGATTAAGGGTTTAATTAGATTAAAAATGTTTTCTTTTTAGAATTTTTTCAGGTAATTATTTTGTACAATTTGCTGTCCTTACTCAAGCTTGCTTGTGTCTCTTACAAGGATATGAAAGTATGTATTTTAGCCATTGTTAGAAATTTTAAATGGAAGAGTCTGTCAGGGATTTAATTTAAGGTATTAAATGTGTATCTACTTCTACCTCTCCAAGTACCATCCTTCAGAAGGTTATTTCAATAAAATTCTTTAGGTTTAGGCTGTTGTTCTGAGTCTTCACACATTTTCAAAGATTTTTTTTTTAATCTCAGCAAATACAGTTTTCTAGAGGTATTCTCTTAACTGAGGGCTATTTACTGCTTAGAAAAAAAGAAACCCATAAATAAAATGTAGACTGTCTCTGATTTTCAACTCTTTAACTATCTTTGTTGCTATTTCAGATATCATAGTGAATATATTTCATAGGTTAGATAATTTTTTTCAAGGAAAATACAGTCATGAAATTGTAGAAATAAAATTGTCTTATTACTTATGTACTGTTATTAATTACAAGTAGCTTGAAGTCCAGGGTAACATCAAAATGTGGGCTTTTCCCCTAAAAGGGGACATCCTCTGGGGTTTCCTATAACTGCTATAATAGTAGTTCTTGGAAAATGAAATTTTCTATTGGTGTATAGATTCTGGAAAAGCAATAAATGATGTATATGTAATATACACATACATGTATATATGTATACATATATACTTATACATTATACCAATTACACTATCCTATCTTTCTGAGTTTTCATTGATTTATTAATGGTTCAATATCTATGGATATTACCCAATAATTGCTTCTAAAAGGTTCCTATTTCTTTTGTTTATGATATAATTATGTATATTATTCTATAGAATTTTTAAAGAATATCTCCCAAAGATGTTTTTTTTTAATATTTAATTCATAGCACATCTTTCTTTTTCTCTAATATATGAAAATATACACACTCTTCAATTCACCAAGGAAAGTTATGCATTAAAATTTTCTACTTGCCTACTGGTTTCATAACAGAATATTTAAATAAGAAACACTGAAAGGTATTTCCAAAAGGAATAAATTCACATACTAGAACAGTATTCATACCTATTCAAAAGAGTTCATTGTTATTTTAATAAGTGAATCTTGTGTTTCAGAAGCGTAGCTGGTAGTTTAATTCATTTTCTAAAGTCTGTTTTGATGAATTATGGATGTGCGTTTTCACACACAGTACATTAAAAATCCCTCACTAGCATCTTTCAACCAAAGACATATGCAGATGGCAGCCACCAGTGGACAAACTGAGAAATCTAGCAGGATAATAAAATAGCTAATGTTTTAAGAGTCTATTCAGCATGAGCTGAAGAAATACAGCATAAAGGTCACAGTTTTCAGACCATGAGTCACAAAATATTTGGTCTGGAAATATTTACAGGTTTGACCTTTCAGTGAAATGTTTTGAGGCCTTATCACTGAACGCTCAAAATATATTTTCATTTATTTTCTAAATTGTAAAGTGATTCTTACATTCCAACTTATTTAGCTTAGTAAATTCCAAGGACACTATCAACTGAAAGTTTAGAATTATTTTTCAAGATTTGCAGCCAATGTAGTGAGAAAGTGCTCTTTCTTCAATATTTTAGTCTTCCTTGTTATGTATGTATAAACATATACACATACATAGGTACAATATTGTGGTAAGTGATTAAATTAATAGGCTTTATCACATCACAACAATTATTAGTTCTTCAGCTTCTCTATAACATGAGAAATAATACCTTGGGTTCATCTCTGGAGTCCAGAAGAAACAAACCAAGGGTAAATACTCATAGAACTTGCACCAACTACCCAGTCCAAGGTCTTGGATTGTGATAAACCTATGTAAGCTCAGAAAAAAAAAAAAACATGCTGATAATTAAGGCACTAAGTGAAACTGAAGCTGGGACCCTTACATGGGCTGTATAGAAGCTGGGACTCCAATGTGGGCAATATTAAAATTTAGGCATTGATGATGCCATCAACTGTGTCTGAAAAACAAGACAGTGAAAGAGGCCTAACAGGAAGGGTACTTGTGCTTTGATGCAAATTCCAGGTGCAATTCTGGGAATGCAAATTCCCAGAAGAGAGAATGTATCACCTAGAGGGTGTGTAAAGGGAAATTGGATCCTTTGGCTTTTAGGAGAAAGAAAAAGAAAAAAAAAAAAGATGGAAAGGAGCAGAGATTAGAGGAGACAGATTTTTGGGAAGAGGAGAGATGAGATTGGCAGATGGGTAAAGAATAGCCTGAGTGACCAAGCTGGGCAGAAGTCCCCTGGAAGAGTGAGCTGTTGGTGGCAAGAGACTATGGTGATTGGTAGAAGTGACTGGTGTGGAGAGTGTAGCACCGTAGCAAGGTGGTGTAGTGAGCTGGTACCTGGAGATGGCCAGGAGTTTAAAAAGCTGATTTGTGTAGCAACAATTGTGAAAAAAGTTTGAAGCACCTTGGAGAAGTGGAGCAGCTCAGAACATGGAGAGAGTAGAAGCAAAGAGAAGATGCTGGAGGAAGAGTGGAATGTTCAGAGCGCCTGCCACAGGTTTGGAGGGGCAAAAGGACACCATCATAAACATGTTTCTCTGGGACCTTTGGGACTAGAGACGGTGACTGGGGTACGATAACTGACTACTTTTAGCTTTGAGGGCTTTTTGTTTTCCCTGTTAATATTCCCTTGTAAATAAACCTGTTGTTAAACTGCATTTTGAGTGGTAACTGCTAGTCGAGGGTGGTACCAGCCTAAGGGAACCTGAATGGTAGAAACCTCATTTTAAATGTGGCTTGTTGGTTGGTGACTTCTGCCACTTTTGGACTCAATATCAAGACAGCTACATTGGACAGGCATGGTTGAGTATAAAAGATGAAGAGTGAGACAAGACAAATATTGGGGGAAGCCATCATGGTGAGGTCAGATGTGAAAAAGATCATTGCTTGGTGAGAAAAAAGAAATAGAAGTGAAATATGACAAGAAGCTAATGGCCTTTCTTTCAATTATTTCACAATCCAGAGTGCTTGAATTGTCCAGTAACTGCCAAAGGGTCACTCACAGTGGCCAAAGGTAGCTCATGGAAGCTTTCTGTTGGCAGGCTATTATTCAGGGTTCTGAGGAATCTCCCCATAGTAACCTCTGGTTTAACTGGGCCCTCCTCATAGTTAAATCATATGGAAATCCATTTGAATACAGTATACTCTTGTCAGGGAAATCCTTTCTTTTTCTTCATATACTTATCACTATCATAAGAAATGACCTTAAAATTCCAAACCTTCCTGGAAGTAAAAAAAAAAAAAAAAAAGCGACAACATCCTCCAATGCATATACCTCAACTTTTGCATCATTGACTAAATCTGTAAACTTCCTTTAGTCAGTGATACCTCTCCATTATTCTCTAACATTAAGTGTACTACTTTATCTCTTCACATTCCTGTTAAAATAATTCTACTGTGCAGTAGAATAAGGTGTGCTATTTAGTAAATTCTGTCATATATTAAACTTCCTGAGATATAAATTCTCTCTAACCCTTTTAATATGAAACTATTTGTTACATAAAAATAGGGGAGAAATGAAAAGAGCTCAAAAGCAGATGTAGAGAAATTATAATTGAGGGAAATATGAAAAATGAAATATGAAATTTAATGAAATACTAGTAAAATTTCAATATTGTAGCAAAGGAAACTTGGAACCTGAAGAACACTGATAAAAATTGAGAAATAATGTTTATAAGGTTATCATTTCTTAAAAATTAAAAAAAATATTTTTAATCTCACTAAATAGTGACCTTTGGGAAAGAAATGTGATTCATGATGTATTTTATAGAGAAAAATTAAATATCAATTTAAGATAGGATCTACCAAAGCAGAAATAGGTGCCACTGAGAAAACCACCTAGTGTGATTACACAAAAAGTGAAGGGGAAATGGTAAAAGATAAAACTTGAAAAGTATTAAGAAAACAGATCCATGTTGAAATAAACCCAAACATTAATGATTTTGCATGTACAGAAAAACCTGTGCACCACATTTCCAAGATACAGAAAAAAAATCTATAGAATAGCTAGTTTGCTCAGTTTCTGTTATTCTAATGAGCTGAATGATACTTCCAGTGGAAATCTAAAAAGCATTTGAAGGCCTGAATAAGAAATACAATTACTTGAGATATGGATTTTTTTTTTTGCTACATTTAAAGGGTGCAGTTTTTGGAAAATATTGGCGTAACCATAAGTAAACAATGTAACAGTTAGCTTGATTGATGTTCTCACATGAGGATGTTTTATTGATGAGTGTTCAGATTAGATTTGATAAAAAAATAGTATGTATTTTCAATTACTGAACTTACTATGAGGTTTTAAATGTAAGGTGTCATTTAAACAAAAATTAAAGCTAAGAGAACAGTTACGTAGGAGAGATATTGAACAATGACCAGGTGCCAGAAGTTGAAGTATTAAATATATTTTGCATGTTTTTATTTATGTTCCCAATAACCCTATGGGACAGGCATTTTTATTTCTAGCATTTACAGATGGGGAACATAAAACCAACTAGAATTCACTTATTTAGCTTTGTAAATTATAACTATTCCCCTGAGGAAACTCTAGGTGCTAATGCATGGGTGAGACATACTGTTAAGAAAATTATAATATTTTCATCTTGCTCAAACCATTATGAAACAAATTTCACATAGATTGATTCAAGAATGGAACTCCTATTCATGATCTTTTGAATTACATTTAGAAATTCAGTTCCTTGACAGTTCATTTTTGTATATTGCATACAAAAGTCTTTGAAATACTTAAGGGCAGTTAACATACCATGTAAACTCACACTTGTTAGAACAAATCCTGACATTATTTCTTTAACTGCTTCTCATGCACCATGGTGGCTATGCACCATGGTGGCTTCATTCTTAGACAAACTCTTGCCTGGAAGCATCCTACTTATTGCTGGCAACTATGAATCTACAATCTAGAGAGGGTCTGACATATGAAAAACACATCAATGATAATTATGTTGAATTATTTGTATAACTAACTTCTTTATCATTCACAATTCTCCACTGTTCAAAAGGTTGGTCAGTTAGATGCTGAATTTTATCCATTTTTTAAACAATTATGTCATTTAATAGCTCTTTTATTTAGTCATTAATCAAACTATTTTATCCTATACAGTATCACATGGGCACTGAGATATGAAAATTTGATATGTTTGCTTTAAAAATCCAAGACAAAAAAAATGATTAGAGGACCAATAATAGTACTATCTCTTAAAATGAGTATATAAATTGCATGCTTTCAAAGACATGTCTGTCTAGGCCCCCTTCTCTCATGCAGTCAAAAAACTATAGAGACAGTCTTGCCTAGAGCAATGCAGTCTATGCAGCAGACAAGCCCCAGTGGGATAGAAGAGCTTTAAGAGAGTCTGTGAAACAGAACCAATCTCAGGAGCTCAAGGTTCATTAGAGCCAAGGCTTGAGGCTGCTCTTTAGTTTGCAATGCAAAGACAAAACTAGCCTCAGGACTTTAGATCAAGAAATGCCACCAAGCTATAAACTTTTTACATGCTTGTATAAGTAGAATGGACACTTAGTTCTATGGAGGTCAGAATAGCTCAAAATATGCTGCCATATCTTATCAGAACTGTCTGTGGGTGAAGAACTCTCTAGCCTTGAACTAGAAGGGTAGAACAGAAAACTGGAGGACATACAACATTAACCTCAAGCAGCCATCGAATATTTTGTTCTTGGTAATTGTTGGATTTAGAGGGTTACATGTTAGGCAATGAATAGCCGATAGCGAAAATGAATAAACAAGGAGGTAGTAGGTAAAAGATAAAAGTACAAAGTTGGACACATCTACTTATTAGACATGGTTTTCTGTCTTCCTTCATACTCTTTCAGAATGTCCCTTTTCCATTACATAGATGGATTGGAGTTGATTTGTAACCTGCTGTTTTCAGTTGATAATTTAATATTGTCATTGTTAATTCATAGGAATCATGAAGAATCATAATTAAACATCTAGCCTAAATATTAAGACACCATCGATCCATGCCGTTAATAAGCCTTCTGTCAACATTATTGACAAAATAATTGTTACATCCAAAACAAAATACTGAAAAACAAAAACAAAAACAAAAACAACTGAATTCAAAATGTTTACAACTGGTTTTGTGATTTTGTTAATTTATTTACTTTTGCTTTATGGGGTTTATGGGGACATATTGAACATACTGTGGTCTTATTTGTAATTGGAGATTTTCCAACAGAATATTGATTTATGCATAAAATGCAACTCATTTTTTATTGGCTTATTTTATTTTGTTGTTGTTGGCTTAATTAGAAAATACATTAGCCAATACATAGCAGACTACAATATTATAAATTAAAAAAGTAAAACCTAAACATAACAACATTTAATGAAATCAAAGATCCAGGTTATATGGGTGAGTTGTCTACTATTACAAATTAATGATACTATTATAAAAATATTAAATTTACTGTAACAAGTTTTCTCAATAAATAGTATCAGGTGACAGTAAAATATATTATAATTAATCAAAATGTTTTATAAGTTTTTGAATTATATTGCCACTAAGAAAAATGACAGAGAATGAAGACATTTTATCAGTAAGTACACAGAGTTAAGTGTTATATGACCCTCTGATTTTTCAATTAAGGCCTCCTTTTAAAGAATTTTTAAGTTATATGACATTGTATGGATTGCTGATCTACATGTGGAGGATCAACTATTTAATTCTCCATATGTATATTATTCAATGTTGTTCGTTCTCCTTACTAATCTAAAATTAATTCATTCACTCATACAGCCTTAAAGGAGCCCAGATAGAGAGTAATTTTTTCATGCTTCCTAATCTGAAGGGAAAATGATTCCTGTTAAGACTACATAATCCTACATAATTCCACATGGATCTCCTGTGTCCCAGAGACAATTATTCCTGAGATTATGCAGTTAATTTTACTTGGCAAGAATAAATTGAGACAATATCCTTGCCCATTTTTTAAAGTAACTCCTCCAAATAGTTCTTTTAGTTCTGTCTCTTTTCAAGGATATCTTCTGATTTTAATTCAGACATTTTTTCCCCAATCAGATTAGCAGAGTTTGATTTTGGATAATGAAGCCTAAGTATGCAAGGGCCATGGAAAACCAAAAAATAAACAACAGACTTAAAATTTGTTGAACTAAGATTGCAGAACCTCACACTGAACTGTGGCTGCCAGGGGCAGAAGTTATTCCCATTTTAACAAGAGTTGGATTTTAAGATAAATATTTCTATCAAATAAACAGTTGATTAAATAGAAATCATCTTCTCAAATAAACAGAACTCACTTGATATACAATCCATTGTCTGTTCTAACTTTTCTAGAATATGCTTAGATGACAATATAATCATATTCATGAGGCTGATCAAAGACTTGATTTATTAAAATTAAATAAGCTGTTTGCAGGTAAAGATAAATAACATTAATTTTTTTTTCATTTTTATTGTAAAATAAATTCCTGCATTTTAGAATTCACCAAGGACTGATATCTAGAGAAGATTAACTCTCCTAACTGGTGTTCTTGTTGATATACTTCATTAGAGATATTTTGTTCTTTCAACAATTGTTCTTGATAGAATATAAGACATTATAGGCCCCTGAAAACATGTGTCTCCTATTTTTTGTGAACTTTCAGATATGTCAATAATCTACTTTTTTAGGCATGCGGAGACCAATTGTCTCTTGTTCCCAAATTTCACATTTAAGAGATAAAAAAATAAAAGGAGACTCAGAGTCAGTTTGCTGTGATGTGAAGATTGTAGGTTTCTGGAACAAATCACTCTAGGTTTTAGTACTAACAATTGTAAATGATCGAACTAGGTCTCTTGCTAGTCATCCAGAAAGACAAACCGAACCACAAGAATGCTTTCACACAAAGGAGTTTTATTTTGTGAGGTGTAGTCACCAAAAGAACTGGTTAGGGCTAATAACCTAAAAGAAATGAGCTTCCTGAATTTTGGAAGCATTGTGATTATAAACTACAGAAGGAACATGAGTATGTGCCGGACACTGAGTGAGGGGCTACCCATCTCCCAGATCTACGAGGAAATAGGCAGTGCAGGTTGGTCGACTAGTGTCTGTCTTCTTCCATAGAGTGTTTCTTTGGAATTAATAGTTAATTAACAGACCAGCACATACTTGCCCTGGAGTTATCAAACGCAGAGTCACACCCGGAGTTTTGCTAGCAATATAATGTAATTGGAGCCTTGATGTGGTGGTGCATGCCTGTAACCCTAGTTACCTGGGAGGCTGAGTCTGAGGATCACTTGAATCCATGGCTTCAAGACATAACATAATTGGTTCTTCAGGTTCCTAAGAATGCAGGTGGAGAATAACCAACAAGGTATAGAGGAGTGGTTACAGAGAAGGGAGAACAAACAGCAATTTGTATTTGAATCTGCTTATGTTCATGTTTTTTTTTAAATACATTTGATGCAATATATAAAGAGCAAAACAGATGCTTTAAATATTCACCTTCTACAAGAATTTTCTAACAACTTCTCATCTTCCCAAATCTTTGTGATAGACAATTTTATTCTTGTAATTGTCACTCTGATGTAAATGGGTTCTTTAGATATCTATTTTATAGACTAAAATGAGAGTGAAATGTTACTTCACACTTATGCCTCTCACACAATATAAATACTTAGGGAACATTAAAGGAAAGGATAAAGGCAAACAGAGGAATTGATTTTTTTCTCTACCATTTTCAAGATGCATTCTAACCTAAAATATAATATTGACCCTGTCACTTCCAATTAGGGAAATCACTTTATTTCCTTCTGATGCAGAAAGAATAAGAAAAAACAAATTGCAAAACTGATAGAATCAGGTGTGGTAGGAGGTTAAGGAGAGATCTGGTTTGTGCTTAACAGTTAAAGATCTGTGGGCCTGGCTACTACATGCTGAGTACAATAAGCAATAATCTCAATCCCAAATCATGTCTCTCCCCTTTTCCTTAATTAGTTTGTTAATGAACTAATTTTTCCAGTGGACTGTGAAATTAAAACAATGTGCTGCCCCCTGTGATTCCCAAACATTTTCACTGGACATAAAATGTGCCTCATCCTCAATGGGATTTTCTTTTTTGTATTTTTAAATGAATCAAAAAGACAGCATCAAAGAGGTGCAGGTGTCTGGTGGGTGAATAAATAAACACTTGCAGCATGTGGAACAATTAAATAATCTCAAACAAAATTGGCTCAGAGGCAGATGCACACACCACAGAAACAACACTTGACAGATAAGGGGAAAACTACAAATGAATTTATAATAGAAGAGCTTGATTCAGCTGGTCAATCTTGCATCCTTTCTCAAGCATGTTTTGGATACTCTATATACTTGGGAAGGGATTTTTCAGGAAATTTGAGGCAAGATGCTGGTTTTCAGGGCTGTCAAGTAATCACCTAGCACTGAAATGGGCTCACAAATGCAGGCTCTCAGGAACCAATGTCAGGACATTCAACACCCCTTAAGAGTCATTGTGTTTTCTTGCCTCTGTATCCTATTCCATCGACCACAGTTTTATTTTTCTTACTTGTAACACCTACATTTTGATGTCCAAATAATATTTACTCTAAAATCTTTAAGGATCATTTACTTCACGATGCATCATCTAATCATTCTGACCTTCAAAATAACACCCTTGTGATGCTTACTATTTTTAACAAAATTTATTAGTAACTCAGTGAATTTTTTTGGGGGGGGAGAAAATTTACTAAATCTCAGTTAATGGCACAGTGTCTATACAAATTGCAGGCAGAGTATACTAAGTAAAAGGGACAGTTACTGCATCAACTGGGGAAGGGGATATTTGTATCATGTTTTAGTGGAGAACTAATTTACATTAAGCAGCTGATTTGAAGTTCAAAAAATGCAAGGGGTTTCCATATGCAGACATGATGAGAGGATTTTCTAAATAGGAGTTCAATGAGTGTGGAGCCAACAGCAACAAAAAAGACAGCAATGGATAAATGATTCTGGATTTAAGGGATTGGTATATGACCTTTTATTTTTTTTCTACCTTCTTTATTTTAGATTTTTATATGAACCATTTTGACTGAAGAAGTGGAATAAATTAATTCTAATGAGACTAATTCAAGAGATGGAGGATAATTGGATATTAAGCACAAATTTTGTACTCAGTCATTAAATATTTTAGGACTACTAAAAGTTTCCAAGATTCAGAGACATTAAATTGATTCATAGGTTTATTTACTGTTTGAAAAAGAAGTTTCATAGCTTACTGAAAAAATACCCAGGTATTTTAAGAGTGAAGGAAGTAGGGAATAGAAAAAAAGAATCTTATGGCAAATTCCATCAGCAGCTGCCTAGCCACATTGAGAAACTTCTATAATGACAGTGATTGGGGCCATGATCCCCTAAGCCAAAGAGCAGAGCTATGAGCCAAAGAGGCAGCAAAATGGCACAGAGAATGGAATGGAGAAGAAAGCAATTAGAAAACACCACTAGACCTTAAATGAGCACAACTGACTGCCAGTGAAAAGTTAAGACTGAGGATTTACCACCATGGTTTGCCGTGTTCCAGGAACACAGTGCCTCATCTAGCAAAAGGACACTGCCACAAAAAAAGGAAGAGACCAATGGACTTAACATAGATCAACAGTCACAGGGGGGAGGGGAAGGCATTTCAATAACCACTTGCTGATGTTGTATGTAAGTTAAAGAATGAATAAAGAAAACAACCTTACAATTGTAATTCAATAAGTAACTGGGTACCTAAAATGACTAATAAAAAACAACTACTATGTTTGTGAAACAAATAGAATTGCTCAAATTTGTACATATATAAATATGAGAATATCTACAATGACTCATTTAAATAAGTGTGCAAAACTAGCAAACAACAAATCATTAAGAAAAAATTGATCTGATGAACATAAAAAGAAAATAAATAAAAATTGAAATCTGTATGAATCTTAATAAAACGTTTAATTTGCATGAAAAACTAAGTTTTGTATTCCTATTGTCACAATTTCAAGGCATTTATAACTCTACACATCAAGTCATTAAGTAGACTTGAGAAAGGAACAACACACTGCTACTCAGGAGGCAAAGAATTCATATCGATTTAGTAATACATTTTGAATGCTTACTATGAGGATAAATATAGACAGGATATGTTCCCTAACTTAGAGTTTATTTTTATTTTAAGTAACAAAATAGAAAGAATGTTCCTTTTTGTAATAGATAGCCTATTGTGAGACTTCATTATTGAGAAACTGATGTCTTGATGTTGAAACAAATTTCCACAGTCATTGCTTGCTTGCTTGGTGAAGAAAGTCATCATTTTGGGGATAGAATTCTAATGCCCTATATCCTTTCTGAAGAACCCTAAGACAGTTATGTGGTGGGGGAGGGGGACAGAAGAACCTTGTTTTCTCAGTTGGGTGTTTTCTGAGTAGGTGAACTTATGAGAAACATGTCTTTATGTGTGACTATTAAGGACTTCACTTGGTTTTTTTCTGATTTAAACAGTAAGAAAATCTCTTAGTACTCTTCACAGGGATTATTTTTTACCTCATCACTTAGTCATTTTCTTTCTGGATTGATTCTTCTATCTTGATTTTACAAGAATGCACACTTCAGGAACCTATAGGAATTTTGCTGGTTCTGTCTTTGGTGTCACTAGTGCTTAGCTCAGTGTTGTTGCATACCAGAAGCCCCCAATAAAAAGAAATGATGGCATGTGCTTAACTCCTGAGGAACCCTGAAATCATAATGCTGGAAATTTCCCCAATTTTAGATTGCAGGTTCAGGGATAGGTTTCCTGGTGATGGGAGAGAGTCATATATGAGTTTTAGATAGAAGTGGGAGTTAGTGAGACAAAGAGACTTTTAAAAGGCATTTCAGAAGGAAAAAATAGAAAACATAAAAGATGAAAAGAGCATAGTTCATAGTATCACAAATCTCTTTGTTTTCTTTTAGTATCACCTGAGTATCAGGGACGTCCAGTTTTAAGAAGGTGCAATTTGCAATAGGTTAGAATGACACCCAAGTCTGCTTTTTGCAGTTTAAATCACATACAATGAAACTACTGTCTAGATTTTGGCAGTTAAGAATGCACCTTAGATCTGTTTTGTGTGTGTGTGTGTGTGTGTGTGTGTGTGTGTGTAGAATTTAAAGCAAGGTTATGTCTCTGGGATTTCTCTGTAACAAGTGGCTTAGGGAGAGGTATTTGTCTCAGAAAAGGAGGCTACAATGGAGCCTCCTGTTTACCAGGAAGCTGCTTAAAATGAGGTTTAATCCCTTTCATAAGGATCACCTATAAAAGAGATGCAAAAGGTGGAAAAAGTAGTCTATATACAGATTAAAATGATGAATATTCAATAATGATTTACTTAAGAGATGATTTTCCTCTAAGTATTTCCTTTGATAGTTGAAGGCTTATAGCAACAGCATCTGCTTACTTATTATTAACTATTTTGACATATATAATTTAATAAATAGATTTGAGTTATTATATATTAAGGCACATTGTAACCCCATTCTGTAATAAGATAGTTTATGTTCCAAATAAGCATAAAACTTATTTTTATTCTATCATATCACTTTGATTTTCATCTAAAAGTACATTTCTTAGATGCACTATTCATCAAAAGCACTAGCTTTAGCTAATTACTTGCTATTGCAATGATAAAAATTGTTATGTACTTTGGGGGGGTTCCTTTGAGCATTTGTTCCTCTTACTGATCTGAATGTAGACTTAGAGGTGAGGAAGAAATAAGGAAAGAAAACTGATCAAAAGAAAAAAATAATATCATGAGCTATCTTCTGATAGAAATATAATTTCAAACAATGCCCAAATGAGGCAATTTTGTTAATGTTTTATTGAAGTATGTTTTTCTCTTTTAGTTGAACCAACCAGGTAAGATTGGCTTTACTTGTTTTTTCCTGTTCTATATGCTATGCCATTATTATTCCATTTCAGACAAGCTGAGCTCAGTTGGGGTAATATTGACATAAACAATTATTTTATGTCAAAGCCTTCTGACATTAAGTTTTTCTGTACTACAGCCATACAAATAAACTATCAGGATAGATAATCAAAAATCTTTAGAAGGAAAAAATGCTGAATCACAGAGAAAATAAAATCACAAGGGTGAAATAGCTTAGTCAAAATTAGCTAACATGAGGAATTCAATATCATGACTCCTCGGGTCACTAATAAAAAGAAAATTGTATCTATAAGAACTTGATTGTCTTCCTCTCTCTCTGCTTCTCTCCCACCCTCCCTCCTGCCCAGCCCACCTCCATACCTTTTTTCTTTGTTGTTTAGAGTTTCTCAAGGTAAGACTCTGGCCAAAATTCAATTTATTGTTTCTTGTTTTTGATTATTATTTTTTTGTTTTTTGGTATATCATCACCCTGCTAAATCCCACTTATTCAGATTCTTAATAAGCTATGTAAAATGTATGTATACAAGTTAAATTAGAATTTCTCTTTAGCAACAGAAATGATTTTAAGTGTTCTTATTTATAAAATGTAAAACTGATTTTTTTCCCTTTAATCAGAGGAGATGACATCTTCTCAGGCTGTTCACTGCATATAAAATATCCCTGGTTCAATGTTTGCACTTTTGCCCAGGAGTTCAACTCAGGAATATAATTCAAAAGATGACTCTGAGACAGCAGCTCAGTGGAGGAGTGCTCATCGCAAACCTCTAAGGACCTCTTAACAATGACATTTTTCATAATTAATCAAGAAGGCCTTTTCATTCATAAAGACAAAGGTACAGAAAGAAAATGTCCTGGCAATTGTTTTCATGCTAAAATGAAGGTTAGCCAGAATTATTCATTTCAACTCAGATGTTAGACACTGATACTACTTGCTGGGAATTACATAAAGAAGATGATTAAATAACTTATATTTTGGTTTAAGACATTTATTATGTGATGGTGATCATTATATATTCCTATTGAAAACCTCTAATAGTTTGACTGGGGATATGCATCCATCTTTTTAAAGTATCATTTTTATCTTTCAAAATTTATAATAGCTTCTTTATTGATTTTTTTCCCTTTAATCAGTCTCTTTTCCAGCTCCACCAATATATTATCCACTCTCTTAATAAGCAATAGGCTTGAAGTGTAATTTATTTCCTACTATATATCCTGATCAATGAATTATATTTGGAAGGAAAGAGGAGAGAAATATACACGAGAAGAGGAAGATCTAAACAAAGACATTATTTCAGGTTAAAAAAAAATTGCCTCAGTCACATCATGGTGGGTAACTCCTGGTGTAAATTTTTCCACCTGGGAGCACTTTAACAAAGCTTTATCATTTCTTGACTAAGCATCTATTGACTAAAAGTATCTCCAAATTAGCACAAAAATCAGGCAATTCTAAAGCTCTGTGTGTAAAGAAAAGACTATTTTGGGGAGAACAAGTTCTTAAAAAATAATCAAATGTTTTAAACATTTTATTTGATGAACAATAAAATCACTAAACATTCACAGTAAATTTGAATATTTTCTCAAGTGCCACTTTCAATAGTAAGTAAAGGACTTTTTCAATAGCAGATAATGTCCTAAATAGAGTGATTTTGACAGTCCAATCACAGAAATTTCTCCAAGTTGTATAATCCAAATAGCTGAATTAGAAACTTAGTGGAGTGCACAGAAATATAAATTTTCACTTAAAAAATGAAAAATCAAGGGAGCACTCTATTTAAATAAATCTCCTCAGTGCAACAATGCAAGGACTTGATCAATTATATATTCACATGGATACCGTGACCACTTTCACACAAAGAAGTACCATCCTATAATAATCAACTTGACATGAAGATAAATGACTACAATTAGCTTTCTCATTAGTTTTAACTTAAGATTACTTCTTTAGTCAGGACTGATTTATCTTTGTTTTACCTCTCTAGTGACTCAGAGTTTCCTGGTTGATTAAAGCCAGATAAAGAGAGTTCATCTAAACCCTAGGTAGCAACTTTCTAGTACTCCTAGTGTTGATATGTGACTGGTATTCAAGAGAAGAGTCACATACTTCTCTTACTGGAAAATGATCAACAGTCTGAAATATAGCATTCATAAATGCAGTAATGAATGTCTAACTAGGTTCATTTTTAAGATGATAAAAAATAAAGATTTATACAAATATTGAGAAAATTTTAAAATAACTAGATTGAATACATTTTCCTAACTCTATCTCAATCTCATACTCACTTTTGTTATGGAACATTAGAGGGTGGAGACTAGAGTGAGAAAAGGCACAGCATTGGACTAAATTAAAAGTGCTCTTTCCATGATTGATGATTTTTCCTAGATAATTGGGTGGTCAAGATGGGAACGAGTCTGAAACTATCTTCTTCATCAGGTACATAGAAAAACAAACAACAAGTAGTGAACACACATAATTTTCACATCTCAATTATGTATGTATATACAGACACATATAGACCTGTATGCATACTCATAATAGGTTGAGAACATAAAGATACATTTTACTAAATTGAATCTAAAACTAAAATAACAAACACATGATAAAAGTTATGCAAACAGATTTAAAAGATGGTAACAATATAAAATTCTTGTAAGAAAGGAGCAAAATTAAATCTCCAACATGTTGGTGTGGATTTAAAATGACACAGTGACTCTGGAAACAATTTTTCTTTAACAAAACAAACAAAAAAACATTTGCCACTAAACCTTGCAATCATACTCCTTGGCATTTCCTCTAGAGAAACAGTGTCTTATTTCCACACATAAACTTCTATGTGATTGCTCATAGGTTTTATTTGTAACTGTCAAAAACTAAGAACAACTAATTATTACATCCATTTCATGAAATATTTCTCAGCAATAAAAAGGAACAAATTACTGATGAGCTAAATAATTGGTTTAATTATGCTGAATGAAAGAAAAAAGCAAACAAACAATATATGATAATCCTAACATATTATATGACAAATATATAATATCTTAATATGACAAAATTATGCAACTGGGAATGAAAGTTAAGGATGGTGAGTAGTTACTTTGGTATATCATGAGAGATGTTGTCACAGTTATTGTGATAATGGTTACATGAAGCTACACATGGGATAAAATGATAGAATTTTTATACTAGTGTGTCAGTGTAAATTTCCTGCTGTTGCTATTATCTGCCATTATGAACAAAGTGGTAGAACCTTGGTGAAGAGTACAGGGGACATCTCTTTATAATCATTACAATTTGTCTATGCACATATACAATTATTTCAAAATAAATATAAAAGCAAATGTAATTTTTTGTTATTTGAAACCATTGTTCAAAAAAGGAGAAGACAAAAAAACTGGGAGAAAATACTTTCTAATTATATATTTGATAAACAACTTATTTTCTTAAGAAAATACAAACTGCTTCCTTAGGGTTAAATGGCTTGGATTTTCCCTCTTGAATTGTTGGATTCTTGAAAGGTGGATACTTACTAATTGTTGGATATTTTGAAAATGCCATAACCTGCTGATATTGTATTCGATGTTTTGCCTTATTGTATTGTATAATGGATATATGCTTTGATAACTGCTATAACTGGTATTAATGCAATGATATGTTTGATAAAATGTTGTTATATATGGAGATAATGAAGGTATAAGATTATTTTGAACCAACATAGATATGTTTAGTTTAAAAACAAAGATGGGGGAATGAAAATGGGTGCCCCTCCCCCACCCTTGTGGACACGGCAGTTAAAACTTGCAGAGGAAGCAGCTGAGAGAGGATTTGCATGAGAAGGCAGAATCATGTGAAGCTGAGAGCTTGGAGGTTTTGGCACCAGGAGTAGGACGTGGGAAAGGAAACTT
>PVHY01010038.1:0-35351 GCA_004024945.1 Uropsilus gracilis
AAAGACTAAACAAGGACAAACAGCAAAAAGAAAGGAGGCAAAGAGACCAGGGGAGATGTGGTGGTGGTGGTGGGAGTATTCCCATGGGGATTAGCAGTTATACAATCATATATTGTAAAATATGCAAAAATAAAAATTAAAAAAAATAATTCAAAGATAAGGGATCCTAGAATACATGATGCTTATATTTTACAATTTCTTTGTTTTAATTTAACTAAAGGTAAACTAAACTAAAAAAAAAAATAAAGTGACAGTTCTCATACAATATTTCATTACGAGACTCCAAAACAAATCCTTACGTAACAACTCTCTAAAACAGCACACGTGCATACACATTTCACTGTGACATTTTCTCTCCTTTTCCCCTGCTTTATGTTTTCTTCTTCCTAATTATATCATCTTATATGCTATCAGTATGTTTATTTGTTGTTATCTATTCATTCAAAACTTAGATGCAAACTCAATTTAGGGCAAGCCTAGAGCAGTGACTGACACACAATAGGGAGCATGAAATCTTTGTTGAATGGAATGACACATCCTTGTTGATAGTCCAATGACTTTACAAATGACAGGTTATAAAGATGCCCCTCCTAAGAGATAGTCCTTCAAGCACAATTAGAAGATAATTGCAGCTCTTGTCATTATGAAATGCTGTTCTCTTTCAGTCTCTCTGGGTGTCTCTCTCCAGGGCTGTAACCCACCTTTGCCTACTAGAGATCTTAACGGAAGCCAGCAGGACATGGCAGCCACTTAACTGGCCTCCCCACACAGTTAGCTTCAGAAGCCTTTGAGCATCCGGAGACAGCCAGTCCAAACCAGCTTTGATCTTTTCATAGTTTTGCTGCTCTATTGGAAATATGAAAATAAAATGAAATAAAAACCGAGACTTGTTCCATGATAACATCTGTTTTGGGTCTAGATTTTCATATACCCAGGAAGTTACCCCCATTAGAAAACCCACTTCAGCAGGGGTCTATCCAGTCATCCAGGAGAAGAAACAAAGACCCTGGGGATCACCAATGACCCCTGTCCTGTTTACTCGGGGCACAGTGTCATCGCTAGGAGAAATGACAGCATTAAAAACTTGAAGATAAGGTTTTTCATATGCAGGAAAAGAAAATTTCTTATAAGCAATACCATAGTTTTCTTGTAAGATTAATTTCATTATTAAGTATGTTCATTCTTTAATGAAAAAAAACCCTTGCAAGAGTTAGTATTTTTCACAACCCAAGCCTGTCCTTTTAAAAATTCTTTAGACCCCAGTACCACCCTGGGTGGGTGTGTATATGATATTGTTCTCTCACTTTCACATCCTGACACCCTCTTCCTCAGCTCAATACATACACACACACACACACACACACACACACACACACACACACGGAATAAATCTTGGAAGGAAAATATGAGCTCAATGTAAGAGTTTCAACAAAACTAGATTAAATCCTTATGTTTTCATTTAAAAAACTGGGTGACTTCAAGCAATTTGGTGATCCTCTCTGAGCCACACTTTCCTCATCTCTCAGTAGGGGTTAAGCCTGTTTGACTAGTCATTAAAAATAATGCAAGTGATTAATGTGGAATTATCGTAGCACAATGCTTGCTACACATTAAGTTCACAATTAACATTAGCCAACATGTCCATCAAGAAAAAGCAGTTTTTTCTTAGTGATATTAACCTACTGTATCTCTACCATATCTCTTATCATTTACTGAAAAAAATATTAGGGTCCCCATTTTAAAGATGAGGAAACTTGCCAAGAGACACCCAACTAGTATAGTATTAGTGTTACCATTGCTCACATCAATTCTTTTTTTTTTCCACACCAAATTTATGCAGGAACTTGGATAAAATTCCTCCTGGGGTAAGCGCTGGGGTGTAAGCATCCCCTTCTTACTCATACTATAGCAAAACAGCTTACACACTAATTATGTGCCCATGTTTCTAACTTTGCTCTACCCTTGTTTGAGGGTGTTTCAGATTCACAAGTGCAAACATATGAAGAAGAAAATAAGAATACTAGAAATGCAAACTCCTAGAGACATAAGTATGTCATTTTATTTCAGATGTTTTAATTTGCATCTCTTGAAGTTTGATGTGGATTTTCTTTTCTTTTTTTCTTTTTTTAGAGACTAGGTCTCATGCGTCACCACGCCCAGCTATTTTTTTGAGACTAGGTCTCGCTATGTTGCCCAGGGTAGTTTCCAACCCATGGACTCAAGTGGTTCCTGGCCTCAGCCTCCCAGTGGTGGGATTATAAGCGGGCACCACCACACCTGGCTAGATGTGGAGTTTTTATATCTTCCATATCTACTTAACATGCCAGCATTACTATACTCTTCTGAACATATGGAATATAATTCTAACACTTGTTTCACTCATAATTTTATCTGTGAATACCACATCTGTTTTTTTTCCACATTACTTAAGTGAAGTCCTCTGGGTATGCTACCTAGTGCCCCATGAGTTACAAGGTGTTTCCACTCTGATTGACTGTGGGAGTGTAAACTATCTCCAGCCTCGTGTGTGCTCCAAGGACTATCCTTGTGCTGCTTCTGGATGGTTCTTCCCATGCCTTGGTAGTTTCCTCTCTGCTCAATAATTAGCCACTTTGTGCCAGACACCATGCTAACAGCTGGTGTGAGAGTTGAATAAGATAGACAAGAGCTTTCTGTCAGGTGGGGAAGGCTACATGAATAAATAAACTGATAAGGACATTTCAGATGAGAGCTTGATGAAGCAGACATTCAGACTGCAGGACTTGTCTAAAACCCAGCCCTAATGCCCACATGTGCAGTGGCCTCAACCCCTGTTCCCATGGCCAGAGGAGCTCTGTCAGTCAAACGCTTGGAGGAAATGAACAGGGCAACGAGACGGAGATGGAAGGGCTGCTATAGTTTTTGTGGTGCTGAAGCCAAAGGACAAGGCTCTACATCTGAGGGTTTGAGAGAAAGAACATTCATGCAGTGGGAAGAGCAAATCGGAAAACCCTGATCAGCATCTCTTTTCCTCCTTGGCACCTGTGGGCATCAGTGTGAACTCACACAAGCTCTTCTGAAGCTTGTGAACATCTCCCATTCCTACATTTCCAGGTCCCTGAAACTGACTCTTCAAGAGAAGTCAGGAAACTGAGGGACCAGGGTCCCAGCTTCACTCCTTTTGAGGGTCAAGTCTTGTCACCACTTCTCTTTGTGAAGATAAAGGACACGTTCTCTCTAAACATATCTTGTCCAGTATAGCACATAAGCACAAGTCACTTACCATTTAATAGTACAAAAATGCCTACTTAAGATATTTACCTAGGGAAGAGCAAGTAATACTCTGATAATGGGCTTCCATACCTGTATTATTTCCTCAAAATTAGAAAAAAATTCTTTCTATTCTAGTAAAAAGATAATCTGTCATTCCACCTGCTTTTGGTTCTATTTGGTGACCAGAGGTTTACAATGTAATGAAAAAGTCAAAAGTACAGGTGTGAATATAAACTCTGACTCAGACACATATCTGCTGTGTGACCTTGAGCAAATTACTAAATCTCTCTGAGGAGAATCAGGACCTGTCTTGTAGGATGTCTGTAAGGACTAAAATGGGACAATGCATTATAAGGGTCAAGCATAGCCCTTGGTACAACCTAATCCTCACTGTGATGACCAAATTGCCTGTCTACAAGGGGAACATTCACTTTTTAGTTACTGAGAAAACCCTGCCACTCTGATACTGCAGCTAAAAATATCACTTCATGCTCATTCATGACCAAGAGATTCCTCTGGCTCATCTCCCTCTCTCATTCAGTTTGGATGCCTGGTTAGATTATTACAAACAGAGTTTGCACTGGGATGGGATGTTAGGGTAGTTGCTCACTTGCCCATGCTATGCATACTAGGACTCCTTCACCCCCATTATCCAGGTCTCTATGGGTGTGTCCATGTTGCACAGGTAAAGCCAGGCAGCCTGGGACTGTTTGCTTACAGGCCCCAGAGCATCAGATGCAGAGTGAGAGCCTATTTGCACAGTCAGTCTCCATGGCAACAGGAAAGTCAACAGGCAAAGCATTCCTTAAGCTGGTAGAAAAATCCTCTGTCCCCACCTTGTACCTCTAGGGAAATGCTCCCACAATGAGCAGACAGCAAATCACCAAAGACCAAATCTTCAGTGGAAATATAAAAAGAGAATTTGGGGTCAAAATACATTAGTATTCTGAGCATACAGCTTATTCCAGGTGGGTTTAATTTCTTTTCCCGAGAGCTGTAGGTACCCTGAACAGGATCTATATGTTAGTGGAATCAAGACCAAAGATCATGATTCCCAGCTGTTGCGGAAAAGCATAACATGGCTCAGGACAGTGAAGACTGGGCCACAGAGGAGCATCTCCCTCATGACTAGTCATTCCCAACGAGACTCAAGGTCAACCTTTCCCTGAAAGACAGTGAGCAACTCCACAGCCAAATGTGCAGCACTGAGAACCAATCTACCAGTATAATGACCACCCCTGAGGACCCTGCCACAAGCCGAAGAGTCCCACCCCCATTCTTCAAGTATATCGCCAGCAGCCTTGGCCGCAAATCTGTGACCCTGCAAAGTTAACACAGTAAACTACTAGCAGCTATTATGACATTACTCGGATTGGTTTTTCCCAACTTTCAACCAGCAGGACCTTGAAAGATTGAGATACACGACATATAAGAACTGACAGAGGTACAGGCATGCCTTGAAGGGCAGGCTGCACGGGCATCCCAGTGTAACCCTGCAAGATAAAGAACACTGGGGGCCTGCGAGAGTTTGTGGGAGAAGGAAGGAGTAAAGGAAGAGGTTAAAAAAGCATTAAAACCCAGCTTCGTGATTTATCTAGAACCTACATTTGTTTGTTATACTTAAGAGTTCCCCTCTCATAATAATCTCAAAGTAAGTGTTTGCTGGCTTGGTTTTGATGCTCAGCAGACATCACAATGCCTACCACAACATGTCACAGCAAGATATGTTTGTGGAGCCCCAGACTTCAGAACGATTTCCTTATAACACGACCCTTAGTGCTTCCTTTGTTCAGCATTAGGAAAGAAAACATCCAGGATTAGAGAGGCTGCACATTTGCCCTATCTCCAGAAAAGCATAGCAAATGTCCAATATACATGCCACGGGGAGCTGGAGGGTAGGGATTTGTCCTCTTCACATCACTGCTCTCATCTGATGGCTCATTATATCTTTAATAAGTATAAATTAAATCGGTAATGGCCTCCTGGCATTGTTTTCCCTCCTTCCTAACTGACTCCTACATCTAGTCTCCATTTAGGAAGTTGGAGTGATCTTTTAAGAATAGAACTCAAATCATACTTCATATTTGAAGCTGTTTAACTGGTCTGCATTGGACTAGGATGAAATCTAAAGTGCCAGGCCACAGACTCATGTGTGCTGTGCTCTGCTGCTCATCTCTCATCCCATCCAGTCCCTCTTACTCTCTGTGCCCCGGTCTGACTGGTTCCTTTGATGTTTCTTCAGCAAATCAAGTGCATTCTGCCTCAGGGCCTTTGCACTTGATATACTCTTAATCTGGAATATTCCTTCCCCTCAGGTAACCAGGGGTGGGAGAGAAGCTATACCTCAAGGATCTCTCATTCTTAACTTCATTTAGGTCTCTGATGATTTGTTATCATCTTACCACCCGATATAAAACCACATATTTCTTCCTACCCTCAGTCACTCTCTATCCTTTCACTCTGCTTGGTTTTTCTTCATGAGTTATAACAGTTTTCTCCTTCTCTTACAGCAGCACTCCATTTTACATGACCATTATCTATCTCTTCAGGTGTTTGCTTTCTGACTCTCTTCCAAGCATAGTACCATCAATGAAGTGAGGCCTTTGTTTGAAAATTGCTTGGGAGCTCCAAGGCCAGCTATCAGACTTTGTCATGTTAGCAACACATGAGGCATAAAGAACTGAAACAGGCAGGTGGCTGTGGCCAGGGGCAAGAAGCACTTGACACAGACAGTGGAATGGAAGGCAGTGTGAGATGTGGTAACAGATTAGATAGGCTGTGAACGGAAGGAAATCCAGAGAGGTCTGAGGTTTTGAACCCAGTGGTCTAGAACTGCTCTATGCAACTTGGTGGTCACCAGCCATGTACCTGGGAATACCTGAAATGTGGCTGATCTGGTTAGAGGCCTGCCGTGGCTGTGACAGGCACACCGGATTTCAAGGACATAGTAAGAAAAAAAGATGCATGTAAAATGAATCAATGATTTTAAAAAATTGATTACATATGGAATGACCATATGTTGGCTCTACTGAGTTGCAGAAAATATATTATCAAAATTATTTTCATTTGTTTCTTTTTGTTCTTTAATGTGACTACTAGAAAATTTTAAATTACATATGCAGCCTGCACTATATTTCTCTTGGAAAGGGCTGACTTAGAATAGAAACAGTGATACCATTTGCAGAAAGAAAAGTGCAAAGAAGAGAAGGGACTGTTATTCATAACAGAGAGAAGGGCACAGTAAGGCTTGAACATGGACCTCTCTAGAACTTCAACATATGGAAAGTAAAGCTGTCCTCTGGAACTGGAGTGGGAGGAAGATAATCACTTAATGGTTCAAAATTGAGATAGGCAGTATAACCTTAAGAAGCTTGAATGTTCTGCAGTCCAAGAGAGTGGGAGCAGAAACTGCCAGCATGTATTTATAGTTTAAGGGAAAAAAATGCATTAGTCACAAGGAACATTGGTCATAAATGGAAAATGGAGAAATGCTTCTCATCAAAGGTGAACACAGTCAGTACCTAGCAAAGCAAGTCTGGGAGCAAATGTTCGTTTCCTAATCTTGTAACATTAGTGGAAGGCCCAATGACTCACATGGTCACCTAGTTTACTGTCCAAACCAAACCACTGTTGACAACAAAAAGGAACATTATTAATCATTAATAATTGCTGCTACAGTCAGTCTGGACCATGCCAAGCAAATCTGGTTATATGTTCACCCTACCTCCACCAATTCATCTAATGTATTACTCTCACTGAAGCCTTCTGACTATGGCTGAGACACACACTGGTTGATTTTTGGTCAATTGCTTTTCTTTTTTTATTAAGGTAATATTGTTTTACATCACTGCATGTGTTTTAGGGGTATATGTTCACACTTCTTCAAATGTATGTCACCACACCATGCCCACAACTAAAGTACTAAATAACTCTCCACTAAATCCATTGGACTCCCTTTGTATAGATGTTGCTAAAAACTGGGATGCTTCCTACAACTGATGAAAGCATTTAATATCAGAATTCTTCCCCCCTTCCCAAACCTGTTTTAAATTAATAGGATATCTATTAATAGTCAATAATAGCAGCTCACAATCAAGGATACAGAGTAACTCAGTTTCCCCTGTAGTATGACACAAAGAATACACTAATTAGAGTGTGGGAATACCCCTCCAACAGCATATGTTCTTTTTTTAGGTATTGGTTTCTTGTGTGCTCGGTTAGTTTGAAACTGTGGCCTGAGACTGGATGGTAAGTCTACAAGATTCAAGTCAAGATCAAAGACTGGGATGAATTTACTGAGGTCATTCTGTCCCTTGGGACCTGTTTTGGGAAGCCCTGCACCTTTACTGAGGGGGCAAGTTTTGGCAGCAGCATGATCCTTCCCCATGTGAAACAGTAAGACAAGGAAAGAATCTGCTTTACATCTAGTGGACTTAAAAGGTTAGTGAGCTGTTAAAATGAAAGCGGGTGGAAAGTGGAACTTGGATGAGACATGTAAGGGTCATACACAATTGAAAGAAGAAATGATTTTGCTTGTGTCTAATATAGCTACAGTCCAGATGAGTAAGCAGAGGTAGGAAGTAAGTACATACAAGTAACAAAGACATTACAGGAGATTTGACCATAAGTGCCAAACTGAATAGACTAGTCAGAGCTTGCTATTTGCAGCTTCTTAGGAGTACAATTTGGGAGAAACATTGTGATTGATTAACCATGTGTTGTATTGGCTCATGGGTCAGGAGAGGGGAAGGCAGGGAGTTAAAACATGATTATACTAAAAGTACTAGAAACTGTCATTAAAGATGTGTTTCTTCAACAAAATAAACAACAGTAAGATGCTGTGTAAAATGACAAAAAATAAAAACCAATAAGTGGACTTACTTATTTTGTCCAATTGTCTCAAAATCTTTCACAATAATCCCAAGGGAAGATGAAACATCCAGGGGTATACCCCTCAAATCAAACTCCAAAATCTGTCCACAAAAAAAAGATGTGAAAGAAAAGACTGTTAAAAGGCTGATATTAAGGTGAATGGACTAAATATTTTTACCACTAACTATGCTATGAATTATAAAATTCTATAGATAGATGTGGTTAAATTCTGAACATAAATATTATGGGAAAGCAAATCAGATTAGAATCAAAGGAGCTGGACATGTTTCCTGGATGCCCATTTTCTAGGTTCTGCCCATTTTCTAGATCAGGCAGCAGACCCCTGTTCCATAGTCAGAGAACTGGCTTCCCACCAACCACAACTGCAAGAATAAGATGAAATGTACATGTAAAATGTTTTCATCAACAGTTATTTTTAAATTACTTGTTCTTTCTAGCCATACTGTTCTAAAATGAATAGATTAATAATCCTAAAAATGCTTTCTAAAATACATCAGCCCCAATTTTAAGTGCCACTGTGGTCAGTCTATATTCAGGTGATACTTGCATGTCAATGAAATAAATTTAGCCTTATGGCAAATGTGAAAAAATCAGCATAGTACCACTGATGCCTCTGATGGATTCTGTGGTAAGTGAATTAAAAGAAGCAGTAACTATCTATGAAATGTTTCTCCTTCTAAGCATTTGGGATTGGACCAGAATGTATCTCACAGCTCAGGTCAGAGTACGTCCACTGGTGCCAGTGGGTTTGGCCTGGTTTCAATTATAACACTGTGCCTGAAGTGCTTTCTTGATAGATAAGTTTGCAATATGGGGTTGGAGTGAGGGAATGTTGGAAACAAAACAGGGTGACATGGATGATACCCTGTGGAGAACAAGTCTGTTCACTGATCACACTCTTTTAGGCCACTAACCACCTGGGTTCAGCTCAAATAGAAAGAGGCACATGAAGAGTATTTAAAACCTGAAGCACTAAGTGTATTGGTTAGGGTGCTGTTCATCTGTTTTATTCTAGGAGCTCCATGTAAGGGGTTGGATCCTTAGTATCCTGCAGGCATCAGCCAACGAGACTCTTGCTCTACAGAGCAAGTGGTCCAGTTGCCTATGTTGAATTTCAGTGAAATTGAAGAGAAGTGGAATTCCTTCTCAGCATGTATGAGACCAGCAGGGCTTTTCAGAAAGGCAGTCAGAGAAGATAGTAAACTAGCTGAGGGGGAAAAACATTTGCATTTAGTGAAGGGGAAATCTTTAGAGCCTAAAGACTTAGTGAAAATAGCAAAGACTTTAATCATTTTGCTTAGGTAGATTGGACACATCTTAGGAAAAAATCAAACTGATGATCAGTTTTCAAAAAAAACTTGTCAAAATAGAAAAGTCTTACTCAGTGGACATAATTAAAATTTTCACTTACTAATATTAAACAGAAAAAATTAATATTAAACAGTACTAAACTATTCATAAAATAATACAAAGTCAACAGGAGGTAATTATATCTCTTCAGTAGAATATTATATAGTCATTGAAAGTATTTTTGAATGAAATATGATATATGCTCAAGATACAATATTAAAAATTTTGTTATTTTCAATTAATAAGAAAATTGTATTTGCTATATGGTGCTAAATTGCTAATTGTATTAAACATGCTAACTCAAAAAGCATTTATTGTCCAACGCAGATGCTAATAGTTGTTGCTTCTGCATAGTGGAGCCAAAGGTAATTTTTTACCCTGATCTGAAGTTTTCAAAATTTCAATGTTAAGTATATATTACTTTTATTTATCATAAAAAAAAAAAAGTAAAATGTCATTACTCAGACAAATTAAGTGTCAGGTTATCAATCCTGATTAGTCACCCCTGCAGGTATATTTTTAGTCGTGGAAATTTCCCCCGAGGAATGTTCCCTTCTCATGACATGATTCCATTCTAACCCTGATGCACCCAAGATAGGCAACATAATGAGACCAAATGGTCGAGGCAGCTCTGGGCCAGAACCCACTCCTCTCCACGGCCTATCTATGCTCTGCAAGTCACGCTGCCTCTGTGTAAGAGATGTCACAGGGTCACATCTTCTGGAACTACTCTGCTCTCTTGGTGAACACAAAGGGAGATGCATAGGGTGGGGTTGAAACACAAAGGTTCTCCTCCTGTAAGGGAAGAGCTAACCTCTGACCAAAGAGGAGACTATCAGATGTAACATTTATCCAGTGGAGCAAAGTTAAACAATGAAGTCACCTCATTCCAGACAGGGTTGAGTTCATTATCAACTTTCTTTGTCTTCTTTTTCTCATCTGTAAATACAAAATAAGATACATCAGCCAATTAGAAATGCTAATAGAATATGAACCATTCGAAGAACATTTTCATCTTCATTCAAAGGACATTTACTCAAGGGCCAACCGTGTGCCTGCATTCCCCTTTCATCCTGCCATGGCAGGGGCTCCTTAGTCCAAGCTTTCCACACTGAATGGCAATTTATTTGCCCAGCCCTAGTCAATAGGTGTTAGTGAAGGACGGACTAAAAATGAAAATGCTCGGTCCTCTGTCTCTCCCTCATAACCCCTGAAGATCAAGGTACCTGAGCCCTGTGCAGCTCCAGCTTGTTGCAAAGAGAAGATCAAAGAAACCTTTGACAGTGGGTGTCACCATTTTATAAATAAGGACACAGATACTTGAAGAAAGTAAAGAGATGTTCATCTACAGCATTGGCACCCTGATAGAAACCTGGAATTCCATGCTGTATCTGCATGTGATGCAACCCCAACACCACTTATTTTATTTTTTTATTATTATATAAATAACTTATTTACATATAAATTTCACATCTTTATATTCCCCAGGGTTCACCCACGTCCTTCTCCCTGACCACTCCCACCCATACCCCTACCCCCACTTGTGTACTTTAGTTTGGTTAGCTTGTTTTGACTTTTCCTCCTGGCCTTTTGTTTTTTCTATATTCCATATATTAGTGAAATCATTTGGTTTCTGTCTTTTTCTTTCTGATTTGTTTCTGCTAATATGATTTATTCTAGGTCCATCCATGATATCTCAAATTCATCAAATTTGTCCCAACATCACTCAAACATAACCCTCCCCACCCCCATAGGTCTCACTACAAGGTAATGAGAACACTTTCTCCAGCAACCAGAGAGACAGTGTTTCTTTTACTGCTAGCACAATGTTTTCTGAGGAGACAAGGTCTTCATTCTGTGGCAGAGACTGGGGGTACACCTGCTAGCTGAATGAGTGTTAATCTAGCTAGTGCTTAAATTCTCCTTGAAGCAAAAGCCAAAGAGCTGGGGCATCTACTGGGCCCCTAAGTCCCCAAATAGATACCAAGCTATGCTAATGTTTCAGTACAAAATGCTTCAAGTGCATTGTATCATCTATTTTTAGTAAAAAACACATAGATTTTCCTCGTGTCCCCTTTCCTATCACGGCACTTCTGAAACCAGATATGTGGAAAGGAGGGGCTTGCCCACCAAGCAATTTCTGCAGCACCAATGGGGTGTGCTATAGTGTAACTCAATCCTGACACCAGCTAATGGAGAGAGTATGGATCCTACAAGTTAAGGACTTAGTCCCTTAAAACTGTCCCCAATTCATGTCATATGCCAGTCACCAGTCCAGATAGTTACCCTGTGTTTCTAACTCGCCAGCTAAAAATCTGGGTTCCCATGACCCTCTCCTCAAGGTCAATTAATTTTCTAGAGTAACTCAGAAACTCAGAAAACCAATTACTGATGTTTTTTTAGCTTATTAAGGGTTACAGTAAATGATACAAATAAATAGTCAGATGAAGAGATACAAAGGGTGAGGCCTGGGGAACCGGGGATATAGGGGTTTCTGCTTAGACAAAGTTGAAGGGCACCAACTCCCTGTTCGTTAATGTGTTCACCGACCTGGCAGCTCTCTGAACATCTACTATTGAGATTACTATGGAGGCTTCATCACGTAGGGATGATCAATGATTAACATCATTTCTAGTCCTTCTCTAAGGAATGCGGGGGGACTGGGGAGGTTTTGAAAAGTTCAGGTTTCTAATCATGGTTGAGCCTTTGATGACCAGTCCCTGTTCAGAAGTCATTAGAACAACAAATGTTTCTAGTGTTCTTATTACTTAAGAATGTACAAGGGCTTTAGCTCTGTATCTGAGATGGTCTCAAAGATCAAATATTAGAACAAGAGATGCCCTTGATTTCTTATCACTTATGAAATTACAAGGTTTTAGGAGTGTTGTGTATGCCAGGAACTAAGGCAGAGACCATATATATATATATATATATATATATATAAAATCTCATATCATCTGTATCTACTATCTCATATCATCTTTAAAAGGGAAGCATATGTATCCATGATGAGGAAGCAGAGAATTCACCAGTTAGAAGTGGTAGGGTTAGGTTTTAAACCAAAGTAGTCTCATACCAGTGACCATTCTTTAAATCAGTCCTCCACTTTCTCTCTGCTGCTCTGGAATGCAGGAGGGGGTGGGTTTTGCTCAACAGAATGTCACATTGCTTAGGCTCCCAGAACATAGTTGCCTGTGGGACTAACCACCTCATTCTTTCAAGACCTCAGCATAACAAGGCCTTGAGTCATCACCCTCACTTCGCTAAGCATTAACTTTTCCACTAGAATGGGTATCACTTCAGCCCACTGTCTTCCTTTTTTAAACTTTAGCCTGACTCTACTCATTAGCTCATGCCAGGGCCTGACCTGGTAAGTTCTGACTGGGGTCTTTCCATGTGATTTGAAGAGATCTTTACCAGGTCTGATTCTAGCCTGGAAGTTGCCCTGAAAATTCCATTCCCACATTTTACTGATCCCTCTCCTTACCTGACAGAAATCTTTTAACCTCCCTCTCTGTTTACAGTTTGAGAATGTACTCTTGAGAGGAAGTGGAAATGTGCAAAGAATTTTTAAATTGATAGGACCAGGTAAAATTACTTCTACCCATAATTGCAACAGCTTTTGCTAAACAACCACCTCTAGTGCCTGGCTGTGCCTCCTTCTGCATTTAAGTCCCACAACCACTCACCTTCACAAACATTCTCATCTCCACTGGCAGACAAAGTGAGAGAAGCCTCATAGAGTTGACTTACCTCCCTTGGTAGGAAAAAGACTTCCAGAAACAACAATTAAAGAACATGAAATATAGCCTTTGTTCATGTATTCACTCTGAAATATTTATTAAATCACCTACTATGGGCTAGTAAGTGGAGAAACATAATAGTATAAGATATAAGATACACATTGGTCTTAACACATCTCACAAAAGGTAACTTATGGGATATCAAATAGAGAAACCAACCAAATCTTTAGGTGTGTTTCTATCAACTAGCAAAAAGCCCCCATCATATGTTTGCCCACTACATTTCCATCTTGGAGTTCCTTCCTGTGGGAGGAAAGAACGGGGAGAATGACTAACAAGGTCTGGCCAGAGGAACTCACAGCTCAGTCCAGGGATTTGGTACACTAAGTGAGTTATTCCACACACATTAATCAACTTCCTCATTCTTCATCCGGCAAATATTTTTGAAATTTCATTTGCCAGGCACCATGCTGGGCACTGTTGAAGATAGAAAGCCACTCAAGACATAGTTCCTATTTTCAGCCATAAGGGAACTAGATGAGGCAATGGGTAACCAGTGTAGGCTTTAGTTTGTCATCACAGGGATACAGATGAAAGCACAAGTTTAGAGGAAGGGGAGGTGACTTCAGGCCATAAACACCAGGCAAGGTCCCATAGAGGAAGTGGAGGCTGAGCTGGGGGTGGAAGGACAAGGATAGATTGAAAATGTGGAGCTGGGAAGAAAAGGTCATCCCTGATGAAAAATGGGGTGAGTGGGTCAGACATGGGGGAGGAAAAAACAAGTCATGTGTGGGAATACTGTACAGCTGATGGGTAAGAACCATGGGAAGTTAAAGGGAGCAGAACAATCAGGCTGTATGGGGAAGTGATGGTGATGGTATGAACACAAAGATACCAGCTTGAACATCATGAGCTGATATAAGATATGCAAGGGAGCTCATAATCCAGCAAGAAAAAATAAGTTGTCCAACCATTCTTCAAATACATGTTTCTGAACACAGGACTCAGTTTTGTGTTGAGAACAAAGGGAGTAGTTGAGTTCTAGCATTTGCCTGCTGACTGCTGACCAGGTGGGACTGACTATTCAAGCAGAAATTCCTGCAGCTCCTGGTACTCACCCATAATATTAGTGCTAACAGTGCTCCCCCCCTAGAGAATGCTCACTCCCTGTGAGGCATGTGCTAAATCCCTCATCTGTAGCATGTATATTATTTCACTTGCTCTTCCTAGAAAGCTTGTGGGGCTGGCACTGTCATCACACTGTTTGCAGATGAGCAAAGAGAAAGTCCAGAATGGTGAAGTAGCTTGTTCAAGATCACCTGGCTAAGACTGACTGGACTCCAGAGTTCATGCAATACACTGTACCCTTCTGTCTCCCTAGCTAACAGGGGACCTTAAGTAGCCAACAATAATTCTTCCCCTTGTGGAGAAGCCAGGAAACCCTTCCAAGAGACTATGATTTTTATCAAAAACTTGTACACATTAAGTTTATTGAATGTTCATTGTCATGCATAAATACCCTGAGTCAAAAACAAAAAAGGAGATATTTTTCTTTCTTATCAGCAGCCACAGAGTAACTTGTTTATCCTTAAGTTATTCAATTAATTCAATTGCACTTTTTGTTCAAAAAAGGTCAAAGTTGCAAGAACCAAATATCATTAAATTATAGAAACCCTTTCTCCCTTCTCTAACTCACCTACCAACCCTTATCTCCCCTGTAAAGTTACTAAGATGACCATTTCCTCCTATGGAAAGGAATCAAGTACTTTCAACCCAGAACATAGCTGATTCAAACGCAAAATCCACCCTGGACCAAGACTCATTTCCTGTTTTGAATTAGCTATGCCTGCTTCTCTTTCAGTTCAGTGAAGGTCACCAATGCAGCAATTAACCCACATGCCAACCCCTGAATAAGGTTTCCCCAAGAACTGGACAAGCACTCTTGCCAAGTCACCGCACCCTCTTACATGGAACCATTTCCTTTGCTGTTCACCCACCAGACAACGTGTGTGACTACTACTGAAGGGGCTGGAGAAACACAGGGACATGTAAGAGAGCAACTTCCATGCGGAGAGGATATTGTGTACAGGGCTGAGTTCTGCATGTCAGCTTGGCTAGGCTATGCCAAGCTGCTAGTCTAAATGCTGCTATGACTGTATTTCAGTAGTTGCTCTGTGACTGTATTTCAGAGATGTGGAGGACTTTTTGCAAACAACAGTCCTTTAAAGTAGATTACTCTTTATAATGTGGGTGGACCTCATACAAATGCTGAAGACCTTAAGAACAAGAACTGTTTCCTAGAGAAGAGGAATTCTGTCTTAAGACTAACTTAGACATTCTGTCCAAGTTTCCAGACTGCTGACTGGTCCAGCAGATTTCACTCTCAAGATTGCAACATCGACTCTTACCTGAATTGTGGGTCTACTGGCCTGCCCCACAAATTTCAGACTTGCCAGACCCTTCAGTCACATGAGTCAAGCTTAAAGTAAATAGATAGATACAAAAACATATGTATACACACATATGTAAATATACATATACATGTAGGTACACACGCATGTCCTATTGGTTCTGTCTCTGTTCTAGACAATCTTCATCATGCAGTTAACTCCAGAAGCCCACAGAAGTAAGAACATCTACAATAATGATACATTTTAAATATATCTAAAAACACACCGTTCCACTGACGCTAATAATCCTGCAAAGAGAAGGACAGGTGTTGGGCCAGCTCTTCTGACTGGACTTTCAAATTAGTAACCTCTCTTTTTTTCTGTGCTGTTGTGATGGGGAGATATGAGGCTTACCCACAGTGCTCAGAGTCCCTCATGTGTGAACTAATGCATTTAATTTAATAAATTTTCCTCCAGGTGTAATGGTATATGCTCTCAACAAAGTGTCTCACTGAAGTGGTCCCAGGAGAACTTCTCTAAGGAAGTTAGCTGTTTAGCTGGCACAGGAGATCAAGAAGACAGCCAGGCATGGTTACACGCCATTGACCTCCCCTTTAGAAGGATGCCTTTGTCTTCTCTGGTCATGGCTCCTTTGCTTTGAGAGACTTTTCTATTCATGCACCAAGTCACCTACTATTTGAGCTAAAATTTCACAGATCACTTAAAGCACATTCCTGCATGGTTAAACTACTTCACAGTTGAAGTATGAAGTACTATGCAGTCCCAGCCTTCAAGGAGTCATGATCTAGTTTGAAGTACATAGTACTATGAAGTACTATGAAGGATCTAGTCATTCTCACCAGTTCATTCCATGGATAGTGGTTTGATCCTTAAAACAACTCAAGAGGTAGATTCTATTACAAGCATCCTCAGTTACAGTTACAGAAGAAGAAACTGAGATGCAGAATGGGAATGCAATTTATCAGAAATCATAAGCTATTCAAGTGGTAACGTGGGATTCAAACTCTGGCAGATAGACACAGAATTGTTTCTAAAACTGGAGGATGGAAACTAGATCATGACTCCTTGAAGGCTGGGACTGCATTTCATTAAAAATTTTTTTCCGGCCGGGCACGGTGGCTCGTGCCTGTAAGCTTCAGCCTATGAAGCGGCTGGGGCCAGGGATCACGGTTCGAGTCCCACCTGGGGCCTGTAGCGAGACCTAGTTCCAAAAAATATAGCTGGGTGTGGTGGCGTGCGCCTGTAATCCTAGCTACCTGGGAAGCTGAGGTTGGGGATTGCTTGGGTCTGTGGTACCCCGGGCAACGAGAGCCTGCAGTTCCACGGGCAAAAATAGCAAGACTTAGTCTCAAAAAAAAAAATTTTTTTTCCCCTCTCTACTCTCTAACCTCAAGAATGACTGCTCCATGATTTCAGTAGATTAGACTTACAGGCTAATATAAGTATCACTACAAGGGTTGCTTTAATGGTTAAGTGAGGGAGTGCATAGAAAGTGTTTAGCACAGGGCTGAGCAAATGGTAAATATTAACCCAGCAGGAGTTATTACATTATTTGTTGTTACAGTACCTGAGCAACACCCCTTTTGCACCCCAAGGGGGTTCCTAGGTGGTAGAGTCTTCCCTACAGGACAGTACCCCAATGACCAGAGGAAGTGCCCAGTGGCACAGCCAAATGGAGTAATTGTCCTCCATGGCTCTGCTCCAGGCCACTGAGGCCCTCTCAGGGCAGCTGGTATGTGGTATGACTTTCTCTCTGGCAGTCAACTGGCAGTCACTAGCATTTGGGAGAATTTGCACAAGGGTCAGAGGCAAAGAAGGATTGTGGGAGGGCCAGCAGGACACCCTTCTGCTCTCAAATTTTGAAGATCTGGAAGAACTGAAATATGTGCCCCAACCAGATCCATCTCGCTGCAGGTGGAGCTGACATTTTGCTCCCTAACCCTGGCTGTCCCATGGCTCCAGGAGATGTTACCAAACAGGTTCTAGGGGAAAGGAAATTCAGCCAAGAGGCAACTGTGATACAAAGCAAGGCTGTTTTGTTCTAAGACAGTCTCTGATAGTGCTGATAAACAGGAATGCCCAGACAGAAAGGTAGGTTTGGTTATTGCTCTGCCCTTTCCAGTGTACAGGCTCTTGGAAAATCAAATCCTTCATGGCACCCTGGGAAACCCAGGCAATGGGAATGATCTGCAAAGAGTTTACTTCTAAAAAACTGACTCTGAGGGTGGTCACGTTCCAGTTCCATTAAGCGCCAGACAGCAGGTGGAGGAGTCTGAAAGACCAGGTACCTAGGCTCTCTCCATAGGAACTATGTATGCCCATTCCTAAAGGGGAGACATTAATATTCCCATTTTACAGACTAGGAACCTGAGATACAGTGATGCTGAGTAACTTGCCCAAAATCACAGAGCTAGTAATGAGAGAGTTCAACTGTAGCTCCCAGTCTGCTCCCTTTCTAAACCTGTCCCCCTACATGCCTCTGCAGACTGATGGTATCAGATAACCTGACATGGTCACCACTTACCAGCTAGGTGGTCTTGTGCTACTTACTCTGACTCATCTGAACTCATGTAAATTCTTCATTAGTAAGTAACGGTACCTAATACCCGGTAATAATAACTACCAGACACAGGGCTCATAATATGCTGGGCAGTCTGCAAAGGACTTTGTATATTAACTAACACTATTATTGTTATAGGACAATAGTAGATTTTGAATCGTTAATGTGGCAGCCACCACTAGCATAGTTGATGTGTTACGCATTGGTAGTTACACTGGAAAGGAAGAATGCAACTGGGAAATAGAAGCTACTTCCCTTTTGCTTTAGTATTATAAACTTCAAGTAGGGCTTAGCAATATTGAGCAGACTTGACTTTCTTACTTTTTTGTTTCAGGGGCCAGGTGAACAAAGCTTAGATTGACTGTACGAGGATGGAGCTAATGGCCCTTCATCAGAATCCATCGTTTTTTTTCTCGTTATTTCGTGTTTCAGGAGAATCAAGCTAATGCCAGGATGTGGTTGATGGCTCCTTCATCAGGGTTCATAGTTTTCTTTCAGGGGGACAGAAGGAGGTTTATAAAAGGGAGGGGGGAAAAACAAGATTTTTTGTGAGGTGTGGGGTTGACAGGGCTCTGCTCCCAAAATAAAGGGAGAGACAAGTAGAAGGGATAAAAGGAACATGTGTGAGGGACCAGGGATGGCCCCGGTTGTTGCCACTGGGGCAGTAGCCAAGGTAGAGAGGGAGAGGCTGCATTTGGCCAGCAGACATTGGCTTGGGCTGGTGAGAGATCTGAAATTCTGGGGGTGGTCATGGGGCTACCCTTGGGGAACAGCGTTGGGTTGCAGCAGGACAGGAAAGCAGAGTGGCCGTGAACTTTTGCTGCAAACAGGCAATGGTCTGGAGCAGTTGGATGCATGAGCGCTAGTATAGATGGTGTGTGCTAAAGGAGTCTAATTAGAACTTGGAGATAGGAACTTTGTGTTGGAGCCTGTTTTGTCTAGTTTGATTCAGATGTTTTGGGGGAGGCCATGAGTAAGACTTGAGAAGACGGATCTGGTGTTGGTTCCTGTTTTACCTTGGAGCTTTCCTGCTGCCTAACGTTGGGGTGGATGCTGAAAGAAAAGAGGAACGCCATATTTTGGACCTTGTGTTTGGAGGAAGCTGGAACAGACATTGAAAGACAAGAATGCCTTGCTTTTGGATCATGTGCTTGTGAACTCAGGTTGATTGGACATATGGTGAGGTAACCAGGAAATAAAAGACAATTTTGGACAATGTGGTGAGGTGACCAGGAACTAAAGGACAGTTTTGGACATGTTGTGGGGTAACTGGGATTTACATGTTTACTTTATAGTACATGTGATGAGGTAATGGGAGTTCACTTGCTTACTTTATAATGAAAATTAGTTTACTTTAAGAGCTTGATCTGACTTTGGGGAGCAAGAAAGGCTGCCAGTGGGAAAGAACCCTGGGGGCAAGCAAGGGGCAAGTCTAAGATAAAGTTGTTTTTCTCTAGTTTGAGTCAGAAAGGGGGGGGGCAAGTAAGCTGCAGGTCTCTACGTGATAAATGCAACTTTTGTGTGGAAGCTTAAGTAAACCTTAAGCTCTTTTCATCAAAATTTTCAGGTTTAGGAAGCAGGTAAAGAATTTTAGTGGAGTCTTGCTCTTCTCACCAGGCAACAATATTATCCTTATGCTGAGACACAATTAAATTAAGTGGCCTGTTCAGGGTCACCTACTAGTTAGAAACAGACCCAGGATTTAAATACAGATATTCTGGTTCTTGACTCTTCTCATACTCTTCTACTCCTGGCTGGTAAGTTTTAAGACAGAATTTGCTAGTGAATGAATTAAGGCTCATATGCAACAAGTTCTCTTTGGACAAGACTGAAGAGATGAGAAATTTCTAGAGTTTTAAAAGGACCTCTTGAGACCGAATGTCCTGAAGTAGCAGGTGGAAAATCCCATCTCACAAGGTCACCTGAAGGTCAAACACCGAAGGGTGAAAATGCTGGGAGCACAAGGAACCATCTTAAGTGTTGGATTAGAATTAGAGTTCTAATTCTAATTATTCCTTAGACAACATGAATTTCATCACATCCCTCTCTGCTCCCTGCTTTGAGAGAGAGTATCAAGAGAAAATAAGACAACCAAGAAAAGAACTTTGAAAACAAGCACAAAGCACTGAGAAATCATTCCACCTTCTCCTTTCCAGCAGAAAACTTCTGGTTCAACTAGCCGCAGCCTCAGTTCTCCAAGTTCCAAAGTAAATAATATCTTTAAAAAGGATTTTTTGCCATTGCCAGCAGCTTTATTTATTTGTTTGTTTGTTTGTTTGTTTGTTTGTTTTTGAGACTAGGAATAGCTAATTTTGCCTGCGGAACCGCAGGCTCACATTGCCCGAGGTACACTGACTCAAATGATCCCCAGCCTCAGCTTCCCAGGTAGCTGGGATTACAGGCCTGCACCACCACCCCCATCTGTTTTTTTGGAACTAGGTCTTGCTACATTGCCCCGAGTGAGACTCGAACCTTGATCCCCGGTTCTGGCCGTGGCTTCCTAGACTACTGCTTACAGGCATGCACCACCATGCCCGGCCTGCCATCAGCTTTAGGTTTTTTTGTTTGTTTGTTTGTCTGTCTGTCTGTCTGTTTGTTTGTTTTTGAGACTAGGTCTCACTATTTTTGCCCGTGGAACCACAGGTTCTCGTTGCCCGGGGTACCACAGATTCAAGCAATCCCCAGCCTCAGCTTCCCAAGTAGCTGGGATTACAGGTGTGCACCACCACGCCCAGCAATTTTTTTGGAACTAGATCTCGCTACGGGCCCCAGGTGGGACTCAAACTGCGATCCCTAGCCTCGGCCACTTCATAAGCTGAAGCTTACAGGCACGAGTCACCGTGCCCAGCCTGCCAGCAGCTTTAATTCAATGTTTTCAGCCCCCCTTCCACAGCTGTGAATGAATTTGACTTCTGGGTTCTCTCTTGAAGGAGGTTGGTTCTATGAAGGGAATCAGGAATGTTCATGGACTGTTGCGTGTGAGTGGGAGGGGCCTGAAGGGTCGCGTTAAGCAAGAGAGAAGCCAGTCACAAGGAACATCAGACGCACGTGTAACATGAGAAACTTCGTGGGAATGAGTCTCAGAACTGGTGATCTGGTGCACCTCTTCCTGTTGCACAACTTTGGTCTCTCTTGACCTCTTTGTAACTCAATCTCATCTGCAAAATGTGTGGAAATGATATATTCTGACACCTCCTAGAAGTACAAGTGCTGTCAAGTCCAGGCTTCCTCCACTGTAAGTGTCTGGAAGGAGGTCCTTTCCCTTCCTCAAGTCATTATTGTGTGTCCCATACAGTGTGGGGACAAGTCAGAGAGCCTTTGTTTTCTGATGCTAAAGTCCTCAAGCCCAAAGCTTGACCAGAGGCCTGACCAGATGCCCCCAGGGTTGAATTTGCCTCAGAAAATACCATGGGTAGGAGATAGGGCCTGGGCATCAGCTATAGGACTGTGAACATTGAATCCATTAGCCCAGAGTGGATCAATGCAGATCCCAGTTGGCCAAGACCAGCAGAGTGGGATGTTTCGGTCTCAAAAAGAGTTGTATGTACCAGCTCCATTTGGAACCTGCTGTGGAACCTTGAATAAGAGACTCCATCCTCCCCAAGACATGGTCATTTCAGCTGTAAAATGAGAGTCATACTTTAGGACAAGAATTAATTAAATAAATATATGTGAAACCTTTAGTATAGTGCTTAATAGCTAGTAAGCAGCTGTCATCATCAATACCACCTGCAAATAATAATAATGTCTCCTTTTCAGGACTTCAAACTCTGAAATGAATGCACTGAACAACTGCTGAATTTACAGCTCAAATAGAAGTATCAAGCAGCAGGGGTCCAGTCCGTTTGGTTCCCTATCTGTCATATGTGCTGGGCACACATAGTGCAGAAGAATGCACTGTTCATCAGTGTTTGCTAAATGAATTCATGTTTGAGAGGACTGGAAGGAAGAAATAGCAGCAAAAAAGAAAGGAGGGGGAGAAACAGAAAGTGTCCAGGCAGTGAATTCTATGAGCTGAGCTTAGCAAAAAGAAAAAAAAAAGTGTCATTTTTATAAAAAATAATGGAAATTAAAAAAAAACTACTATAGATTTATGAAAATGATGAAAAAGCTGATGAAGGTAATAAACTAGAGTTGGGAGAAGGCTCACCCTTTTAAGCTAATGTTTGCTTTCTAAAACTACATAGAAAATGTTAGTGTTAGTGTCTACTAGAAAAACAGCTCCAACCCGATTATCAGAGGAACTGATTCACTGCTGAGCTATGCCAGCTCTGAGCTTCTGACTCACAGGACATTACAAAGGCTTTTATTTCCATGTGGAAACTTACCCAGGAGGGCTGGGTTTTCTCTTTTCTTTTTTTAAGTTCTTTTGTTCTTGCTACATATATTTTCAGGCTAGATGCATATGACCTAAACATGCTGAGCAACTCAACCCATTCAAAGTAGAAAGAGAATATTCATAATCTGATGTGAGGTACAGGTTGTGTGTTCTCTCTTCATCCAGGATGACATTAAAGAATACACTGGACCACAGCCAGACAGTCCTGAGTTGTATCCTGATCTATCTCTGCCTCAGTTTCCCCTTGGGTAAAGTGAATGATAATAATGCCTACTTCTTCAAAATGACACGAGGATGAAATAAGATCACACACACAGGATTGGACATAGTGTGAGAATTTAATAAATGGTGGTGGTGGTGTAGTAAGTGGATGTTTCTCAGGCTATCCACCCATGCCAGAATGTCTGGGAGATCTAAGTAGCAATTTTTAAAGCACTTTTTATGTGTTTTTGTTTCACTGAGACTGATTTTTTCACTGAGATTGATTCACAACTGCTCTCCAAAACTGGGACTTATCTCCTCTCCATTTTACAGCTGAGACAACTGAGATATGGTAGTATCTCAAAAATCAAAATTACCAGATATTCCAATAAGTGCCCTTCTGGTTTTACATCCACAAGAATTGAAAGCAGGGACCCAAACAGTATTTTTACACTCATATTCTCAGCAACATTATTCACAATAATCAACCGGTGTCTATTGATGGGTGAGTGGATAAACAGAACGTGACATCAACATACAATGGAATACGATTCAACTTTGAAAACTAACCTTGAAGATAGTATGCCAAGAGAAATAAGCTGTCACACAAGGATAAATATTGCATGATTCCCTTATGTGAGGCACCCAGACAAGTCAAATTCATCGAAACAGTAGAAAGGTAAATGTTAGGGACTGAGGAAGGAGGGACATATGGGGATTTTTTTTTTTGAGGGTACAGAGTTTCAATTGGGGAAGATAAAAATGTCCTGAAGATGGTAGGTGGGGATGCACACAGCAGTTTAAATGTACTTAATGCCACTAGCCGGGCACTTAAAAATGATAAATTCTATGTTGCCTATCTTTGACTACAACTTGAAAATCAAATAGAACCTACCATGTGCCTGTGAGAGCTACAATGTGCTCTCACAGATACATCAGACACATGTTATGACTTCCAGCTCCTGCACAATACCCTACTTTTACATCTAAGCCTGAACCATCTCTTAGATGTCCCCCAGCCTCACTCTCCGGTGGAGAAGGGGGAGAGCAGGGTGAAGGAGGGGGCACAAAAGGGGAGAGATGAGTGTTTGCCATGCAGCTGTTAGGTGCCAAGTACTATGACTGTGTTTTAAATATTTTATCACCATTGATTCTTGCAATATTCCTGTGATGTAAAAATTATTTGCCCATTTTTAGATGATGAAATCAAGGCTTAGAAATAGTTGCCCCCAAATATTTAGCTCCTAGTCAAATTTAGGAGTCTCCTGTCCCAAACTCACCCCTTTGTGCAAACTGAGTTCATTATAGAAAGTAGAGAGCTGTTTAAGGAAAGGGGTATGTTTGCATCAGAGAACAACTTGAAGATGGAAAGAAATCTAGTCTCCAAACATGGGTGAAGTGGGCTGGATGGTTCATGTTCTCTATCTCAAAAACTTGTCTTGCAGTGACTCATCAGGGTTACCAGCTGGTTTGTCCTAGGCTCCTTTATCCTCAGCACAGCTGACCAGACCTGGGATGAACACCTGACACTTAGGCCTAGACTCATCCAGAGGTGAACATGCTGGCTGAGGGGAGGCAGGCTGACATCCCACCCATAAGGGACTCTATGGAGAGATATGGTGTGATTTTCTGCCCAGTACAATTTATTATAGTAATTTAGGTCAGTCAGTTGTTTCTTTGGTCTCATTCATATTTTTATTCCTTCTTATCTAGACCTGGAATGACTCCCTTGACCCTGGAAAGCATTAGCCTTAACTAGCACTCCCTCTAACTAGTCTCCCTCACCAGTATGAATCTGTCTTTCACAACACTGCCACTGGTTTCTCAGTGAAGAGCAGTCCCAAATCATTCAGATTTCTCCACTGTCAACTTCATCACACAGGCAAGAGCTCCCCTCTTTTGTGCTGTTCCCATATATGGGATATCTTTATTTTTTTTTATTTCTGTCAAATTGCCATTCATCTTTGTTAAAGGATGACCAGGTTAAGTGAAATATTCTCTATGGAGTTTTTCCCTCTGCCGTCTGCTCTTTGTAATTCTGCAGGTCTATTCTGGTTTTTATCTTATTCTTGTTTTTACCAGTTGATTTTCTAAGTCTAGAAGTCCAAGCCATATTATGTATATTTTACTAGATCTTGATTCTTGATAGGCTACCTTGTTGGTCTGCATAAAGTGAATGCATCAAAGAAGGAAATTTAGGGGTTACTATGTGTAGTTTCACATGTATATTTATTTCATCCTCAAATAACCCTGAAGGTGAAGTAAGAAGGTATTACTAAGAACACTGAAGCCAAAGATTTTAGTTCATTTACCCATGAACAAATAGGAAGTAAGGGGTGGGATGAAATTCTCATTCAGGCTTCCCTGGCGCCTTGCACCCTAATGCTTAATGTCTAATGAACTGATAAGACTTAAGTTGACAGATGCCTATGCAGCTATTTCTGAGTGAAAACTGGGTTTAGATCCAACTCAAAGCACACCCATCACTGCACAGAAGACTTGTTCAGTAGGAATTATACAGGGGATAGGACAACCATTGCTTTAGCTATGCATCATGCATTCATTACAAGCCACTGAGATTTCATGTATGAATTTTCAACATAACAACTAACAGTTTCACATTTTCCTGACCAGAATCAAGAATGCAAAATAACACTATGACAACAATTTATCCCTAGCAGGTGCTAGGAATTAGTTATGCTCAGTGTTTGGGAGTATGTGAACTGACTATTTGCCAAGCCTTACCCACAAAACACCTGAGAGAATATTAAATGTAATTCTTCCTGATGGAAGGGAGATTGACTGACTTCCAGTAGTACCAAGAAGCCATGGTTTTATTGTACTAAGATGTCTCCAGTCTCCTGATTGCTCTTGTTTCCATGGTCAACATAGAAAAAACATATTTGACACCAGTGATATGCTAGCTATTGTAGCAGGTATGAAAATTCCAGTGCTTTTGGAAGGGCCAAATCCCAGGTGAGTAAAGAAATTTACTAGTAGACTCAAACTAGGCAAATACTTGCATCCCTGGATATGTCTTAAGAGCATGCATGGTTAAAACATGGAGAGAAGAACTAAAAAAACACTTCTCCAAAGGGGAAATACAAATGTCCAACAGGCACATGAAAAAATTCTCAGTGTCACTAGCAATCAGGGAAATGCAAATCAAGACCACAATGAGATGCCACCTCATACCAGTAAGAATGGCCCACATCCAAAAAACGGGCAACAACAAGTGATTGTGTGGATGTGGAGAGAAAGGAACAATTTTACACTGCTAGTGGGAATGTAAACTCATTCAGCCACTATGCAAAGCTCTGTGGAGGACCCTCAAACTAATGAAAACGGAACTACCATTTGACCCAGCAATTGCTCTTCTGGAAATCTACCCAAAGGAGACTTCAGTGCTTGTACAAAGGGACACCTGTGCTCAGATGTTTACTATAGCGTTACTTATAATTGCAAGGATATGGAAACAACCCAAATGTCCCAAAACAGATGACTGGATGAAAAAGATGGGGTATATATATACAATGGAATGTTACTCATCAATTAAAAATGACAAATTTGGATATTTTATGATAACATGGATGTACTTAGAAGAAATCATATTAGCAGAAACAAGTCAGAAGGAAAAATATAGGAACCAAATGGTTTCACTAATATATGGGACATAGGAAAAATAAACAAAAATGCCATAAGGAAAAGTCAAAACAAGCTAACAAACCAAACTGAAGTACACAATTTGGGGGTGGGGGTGGCAGGAGAGGGTGGGAACAGTCAGGGAGGGAAGGCAGTGGGTGAACCCCAGGGACTACAAAGGTGTGAAATTTATATATAAATAAAATATTTAATTTTTTTTAAAAAAAGAGCATGCATCAAAGAAACATGGATGAGAGGAAGGAAAACAGCCATATAAATTCATTTCCAAGAGGCACTGGTGGTTTTATAAGTGACTGGGAGCCCACAAAGTGTGTCTTTGAAGCATACCTTTGAGGGTTCCCATGTTTCAATAGGGTGTAGCCACTTTCTTTAGGTGGGGAGCCCTGCAGCCCTGTTCTCCAGGAAGTAATGAGGATGACTCATCAGATTAAATACTTTCTCCTTCCTGAATGCTTTGCAAATACAGTTCATGGATTCTATGGAAGAACAGACTTGGCATGATTGTCAGTATGACCCAGTGGATTCCTCTAGACTGATCCTAAGGTCCAGAACTAGTCTGCAACCTTTACAGATGACAGCGAATGAGACTGTCATCTGTATGAGATGTCTATCATCACACTTCACTATGCTTGAATGGGCCCTCATAACTTTTCTGTTTATCTAAAAGGTTATTTTTAAAAATTCATGTGTGCTATTTCAAAAATAAAAAATATTACATAAATTACAGCCTCTGGGAATCTCTATATATCTATCCCGTATAGGTAAAACATTATAACCCCAACTTTAAAAAAAATTCTCAGAGAGATCACCTGGTTAGCTCAAGACTACAAGTTCATAAACTTAATGGTGGGGTGATTGGGTGTGTGTGTGGGGATCCTACATATATGTAGGATTTCACTCCAAAATATGTTCAAATGAAATAAGCATCTGGAAAAATAAGTAAGAGTATGAAAATTTTTGGTGACCTTCTGGACAACAACAGCAGCCATTCCACAAGGCCAAGATCTACGGAAGAGCAGAAAGGAGAGAAAATTCTGAGAGAAAATTCTCATCTATCCCACAAGAATTCTCACCCCATGAGGGTGGTGTGAGAAACCTACTGTTGTGGCAATGTCCAAGCTCCGGGGGGTGACATCTCACATGAATACAGTGATGCCACACTGTCACAGCACAACCACATAAATATGTGCAAGAATATCTTCCAGGCAAGTCTTTTTTTAAAATTCCGGTGTAGCTGGGCGCAGTGGTGCATGCCTTGAAGAGCAGCCTAGAGCATGGCTGAGACTAGGAATCACTTGAGTCCACGGGTTTGAGACTCACTCAGGGCAACATAGTGAGACCTAGTCACAAAAAAATAGCTGGGCATGGTGGAATGCACCTATAATCCCAGCTACCTGGGAAGCTGAGGCTGGGGACCAATTGAGTCCATGGTACTCTGGGTAACAAAGTGAGACCTAGTCTTAAAATAAATAAATAATAAAATTAAGTAAAATAAAATTCTGGTGCAGAAGCAAAAGATGAGCCAGAGAGAATGTGGATGTGAATGGCAATACCCAACAAAACCACCTTTAAAATAAAAGACAAGGAAAAAAAGAACATATACAGACCAGAACATATCCTTTAGAAAGGCATGTATTCAGAAAGCCAAGGAACATAAAGAAGCCCATTCCTGCACCACTACTGACAGCAAATTGCTGAACAACTTCCATATTTCTAGCAAAAAGGAAGAATTCAAATTAAAATGCTCAGAGAGATTAATTACCCTGAGGTAGTGAGTGTAGGGAGAGAGTAGGAGTGTGTTCAGAATTTCTACTTTTTATTTGTATAATCCTTCTGAATTGTTAGATGCTATTTTCCCCCATGTATTATTTATTTTATTAAAAATGTAAGAACATTTATTTAAAGTCTCATAGTAAAAATCCTCTTCAGTTTAGAGGAATCAAAGTCTCAGAGAAGGCCGGGCACGGTGACTCATGCCTGTAAGCTTCAGCCTATGAAGCGGCCGAGGCTAGGGATCGTGGTTTGAGTCCCGCCTGGGTCCCGTAGTAAGACTAGTTCCAAAAAAATATGTGGCATGGTGGCCCACACCTGTAATCCCAGCTACCTGGGAAGCTGAGGCTGGGGATTGCTTGAGTCCATGGTATCCTGGGCAACGAGAGCCTGCGGCTTCACGGGCAAAAATAGCGAGACCTAGTCTCTAAAAAAAAAAGTCTCAGAGGTCTGTTAATCTCACCTCAGACACATTCAGCTTTCACACATGGCTGCCAGTGTGGTGCCAGAGGAGTATGGCCTCTCTACCTGGTTGGCACTCTGACCTTAAGACCAACTCAGAGCTGGTACAGGGAATGTAGTGCCTCCCAGGAACATGAAAAATCAAACCAGCTTTGTGGTTTTCTGAGCCACTCTTGCACTTGGAGCATTCATGGCCACAGGGGCTGCAGTAACATCCACCTCCACCTCGGTCATGCACAGTCCCAGTAGCCAGCCTCAGGGGAGTCTGAACATGAAAGGCTGAGATCACTCTGACAGTTCGCTGTCAGTGCAGCACATTCTCTGGAGTGGAGTTAACGGGGTCTCCAAGGTAGCTACATGGCCTCCCATTAGCATGTTCATGATGCAACTTTCCTCAAGCCTCTTAGACTTGGCGAAGTGCTGCTTACTGCCCCGATCTTCCTACTTTACTTACTCAAGAGGTAACCTTTTAAACCTATCAGTAAACATGAGGACTCTCTGCTGTTTCCTTGATCTTCAGGTAGGACTTTTGACATCTTTCTTCCTGCCCTTTGCCCTCGTTCACACCATGGAGCACATCCGACTTTGTTCCATGACTTTGATGCATGTATCAGGGTACAAATAGCCTCAAACCTGTCAGAACTTAATGTTACTTAATTTCATGCAGTACAGCTGGAGAGGGCTTGCGAATAGCACTGTTGTAAGCCACTGGGATAGACAGGAAGCAACATTGGGAAGAAAAATGCCATACTTATTATAGTGTCTGTTCTACAGCCTAAGGCACTGCCTCTCACACTTGCTGAGGGTAGACAGTCAGGACATAGCACCAGAAAAGTATACATTTTAAAGATGGAGGGACCTCAATGAAATTAGGTCCCATCATTTCAAAGCTGTGAAATTTGAGACCCAGGTGCTTAAATCTGGGTTACCAGACTTTTTGTTATTATCGGTTAAGACCCAGACATTCCTTCTCTGTGTTCAGAGTTTTCTTGTCAGGCGGCTTATAGATGAATCAATGAATGACTTTACCACTCAATTCACATAAATTATAGGAGACTGAGACACTAAAATAACAAAAGTAATCTAGTAAATATATTAGCTTGGATAGGCTTATTTGTCCAACTTCACTAAGTTGGGCTTATTTGCCCAACTTCACTGGAATGTTTGTAGCCTTAGGCATTATATTTACTCATTTAAAATTTCTAGCCAGTGCTTAAAATACTCTGGACAAATAAGTCAGATTTTAATATGGTGTTAAATTCTTATTCTTTTATACTTATGTGACTTGACAGTGCTGTCACAAGTTGAACTTAACATATTTTTATGTGTCTTTATATGGTCAGTAGTGAAGGATTAAAATTTCTCAAATCATGTCTTTACAACCTAATACAAGTGAATGTTGATCTAACTACAGGATATTCATTAAGTAGATTGATTCTAAACTCACAATGGCATTTAATGTTTTCTTTTGGCGGGGGGGGGGGATGCACCTGTAATCCCAGTGCTGGGAGACCGAGGCCAGGGATCGCTTGAGTTCATGGGTTTGAAACTACCCTAAGCAACATAGCAAGACCTTGTCTCTAAAAAAAAGCCGGGCGTGGTGGCTCACACCTGCTATCCCAGCACTGGGAGGCTGAGGCCAGGGATAGCTTGAGTCCATGGGTTCAGGACTACCCTGTACAACATAGTGAGACCTAGTGTCTAAAAAATAGCCAGGCATGGTGGCATACACCTGTAATCCCAGCTACCTGGGAGGCTGAGGCTAGGGATCATTTGAGTCTGTGGTTTCAGGACTACCCTGGATAACATAGAGAGACCTAATCTCTAAAAAAATTTTTTTTTCTTTTGACTGAACAACCATTTGGCAGCTTTGGGGTGTCAGTTACTTTATTTTCTTGCTCATGGTTAACTTAGTTGCTTAGGTTAACTTAGAAAGCTTTAAGAAAAGTAATAGGGAGATAAAACAGGTCAAAGAAAAGAAAAGGCATAGACAAACCAGCGAGAGAAATTGAGAAGTAGTCAGTTCCTGGAGGAATAGAGAAATATGCCAGGCGTGGTCAGAACATGTGGCATCAGGGATCCCGCTCTTGCTGCCCTGCCCTCCCCTGTCACCCTCTCTCCTCCCACCAAGAGGAGAGCTGGCAAACTTTCCAGTGACCTTGGACAAACAGAAAATGATAAAGATAGCAAACTGAGTCTTAGATACACCAGTCCAGCCCAAACTGGGATCGCTGGGAGAAGGAATCACAGCCACTCCTGCGGTTGCAATTAAATGCCACAGAAAAATAACCTTTTAGAAGGACACTGGATCTTTCAAAGATGATCTGGTTTAAACCTTCCTCACCTTCTGTTTTACAAAAGACATCCAGAGAAATGAGGTCACTTGCCAAGGCTATACAGTGGGGCCAAACCAGCTCCCCAAACTGCAGACTTACTGCTCACAGCTCTCCCTTCTCTGAGTCATTATAAGACATAGGACATAGAGACAACATTTAGCTTGCAGAGTAAAGAGCACTTTCAAAGAAGCACAGAGCAACTTGAAAAACTAATCCAAAATCATAACTACAGCCCTTTCCCCCAAAGTCTAGTGACAATAAATATGCCAGCAGACTGACTTAGGGGATAATGGTACATCAGCCAATTAAATTGTCATTTTTCCCCTCCTTTATTCATTTTACTAGGCAGAGAAAATAAAAATGCATTTAAGACTGCTGAAACTTCCATTGTACCAATGGGTTCAATAGCATAGGACCAAAAAAACCAAAAAAAAAACCCAAAACTATTTCTGATATCTGAGATTTGGGAAGTAACAAATACATTTTTCCCTCCCAAGAGTAACAGGCACCACATCATCAAAGTTAAAATAACAAGTCATTCGGTGAGTTTCAAAGCCCAGGGGAAAATTAAACGCCTCTGCACAAATCAGCGCTCTCCCCTACTCGCCCAGGTAACAGATGCGACCTGAAGTGGGAGAGGCTCCATCAGTGGAATAAAAACAGACCTTCATTTCAAAGATTGTTACCCAAGAAGCGAACATTCCAAATCAGGACTTGAAAAGAAGAAAACTTTTCCTTACCCTTAAAAATAACTGAAACAATAGGATCCGGTCTCCCAAACTTCGTTTTAGGGATATTGCTGGCAGATTCCACAATCACTCGAAGCATGGCTGCGAGAGGTCAGAAAGCGAGTCTCAGCAAATGCCCATTTGTTAAGAAGTGGGCCCTGGAGCTCGGTTCTCGCCGCCTGGGGAAAGCCGGCAGGGAGGATTCCTGCAGGGAAGAGGGGAGGGGAGAGGGCAAATGGGTGGATCCCTGACGGATTATTTACTGAAGGCTATGTGTAAACTGATATCCAAACTCTGGGAGTCTACGCGCAGTGTCGCAAGCACCTCTTAAGAATTCGGAAATGTAGAAGTGAGAAGGACAAAAGCTCAACTAAAAATAATCATGTGCAGCAAATGAAACTGCAATAAATTTGGAGCTAACCTAACCGAGCGATTAGAAGACTGCTAAGACTCTGCTGCCTTAAATAACAGTTTGTGAAACTGAATTAATTGATTTTCAGTTTCATTTCCATTAGTTTTCTAACTTCATGGGATTTTAAAACTTTATGAGTCATTTATTGTTGCTACGGTTTTCACTTTTGCTGTTTCTTCTCAGGCTGTTGAACACACCCACTCACCAACCACGTAGAGGAAAGCTAGAATCAGTCTACGGGTGCCCCCCACTGTATGGTAAAGGAATTGCTGCGTTTCTTTCAAGCAACCCCAACCTGAAGTGTAAAACAGGTGTGTTGTAAAGCTGATCTATTGCTTTACAAAAAGCATTCACCATAGGGTTTCTTCATATATTCTTTACGGATATGGGGACCTAAGTTTTTCTGGCTGATCAAATACTGCTAACAGTGTCCATGAACATGGAGAAGTACATCTCTACTCGTTCGGGACCTTTATCCCTTTATCCTTCTTCCTTTGTCAAAAAAAAAAAAAAATCTGTAAAACAAAGACTTTATTCAAAGGGAAGGGGCCGCTAGAGGAAGAATAGGGAGTGCAGTGGAATTTTGCAGCAGAGAATAGTTGGGTTCAATTTCAAACAGAGCAGGGCCAAGTGGGGATTCACAGTCAAGGGGCTGAGAGAGGACCAGTGGACAGAGGAATCAACAGGGTAGTGTCTTGGGGTGGGGTTCTGGCTAACCAATCCTAAAGGGGTTCTTTCTGAGCAAGGTTCACAGGTCAGAGTGACCAGGTATCAGCCCGGAGTGATGACTTCCAACAGATATTGAGAGTGACCAGACATGGTGGCTCAGGCATTCTGCTTCAGCAAGTTTCTTGCTAAAACGAAATTTTACAAAGAAATGTCTCCATCTGCCCAGAAGAAAGTGCTAGACTCTTTTTAGAGTTTGGTCAAGCAGAGAGTATTTGTCACAGAGAGGGTACATTAGGTAGTACCTGCTGGGAGATAAGACCCCAAGAGCAGAACCAACCACTTCATCACTTCTGAGTTGTGTCATCTTAGCAAGTTTCCAAAGCACTTTATTTCTTAGTTATCTCTTCACTAAAACAGGGATAAAGGTTATCATGAGATTAAGGTGATAGTATAAGACCCTGCATGAGGCATGCAGCAAATTTTTTATGTACACACACAAAATTTCACACTTAGAAATTTCAGAACATTTCTGCTAATGTAGATTGACATTGAATAGGATCTCATATTTTAGAAGAAAAGGTTAAAACTCAGGGTGAAGAAACATTGGACTTCCTTTTGCTTTTGAACATATAAATGCATATGAGAAGGACCATCTGTAAGCGAATACTACAAGTGCTTTGAGAAAGGACCTACAGGAATGCTGTCTCAAAGAGTTCCTCAAAGGCATATTATATAAACCCAATAAATATCACTATATTATATATAATTATGTAAAATCATGTATATTATATATAATTATGTATATGATATAGTGATATATAATATTGTGATATTTATTACAATAATTAAATATATAATAATAATTTACAGTGATATATAATTATATATATTGCTATATTGAGGATTTACAATATTATGTTTGTATTGTTTGGTTGCTTTATTTCTACTCTATTGGAAAAAACATTTACAGGAAAAACATATACATCATAAAATATGATAATCTAGCAAATATCAAGGTCAAGACAGAGAATATTGCCTGATTCTAGAAACCTCTCACATAGTGGAAATAACTCACCCTTCCTTCCCTTGAGAAATAGCTGCTATCTTAATATATCTTAATATATATAGTAATAATTTCTGTACTTTTCTTTATAGTTTCAACCCCCAGCTGGGCGTGGTGGCATGTGCCTCCAATCCCAGTTACCTGGGAGGCTGAGACTGGGGATCACTTGTGTCCATGGGTTCGAGACAACCCTGTATAACGTAGCAAGATCTAGCCTGCTTTTTTCCCTATATAGATATTTGATTGATTCAGTGTCATTTTTTTAAAAGTTTGTCCTTTCCCCAAAATTAGGTCATATTGGATGTGTACATGTGTGTGCTTCTATGATCTCTATTCTGTGCTGTTAATCTGTTTGCCAATTTTTACACCAAGGCTACTCTGTTTTAATTATAGACTTTAAAAATTTTTTTTGTAATAATATTTTGAGTAGGTTGGGCACGGTGGCTCGTGCTTGTAAGCTTCAGCCTATGAAGTGGCCGGAGCTAGGGATCGCAGTTCGAGTCCCACCTGGGGCCCGGAGCGAGACCTAGTTCCAAAAAAAAAATAGCTGGGCGTGGTGGTGCACGCACCTGTAATCCCAGCTACCTGGGAAGCTGAGGCTGGGGATTGCTTGAGTCTGTGGTACCCCGGGCACCGAGAGCCTGCGGTTCCATGGGCAAAAATAGCGAGACCTAGTCTCAAAAAAAAAAATAATAATAATAATAATAATAATATTTTGAGTAAATCCTCCATTCTGGCTATTTTTTCCAAGTGTCTTAAAGTTTGTTAAATTGTATTATAGAGTGTATTGTCCATAAATCAGTTTTTCCAGAAGTTTTGTCCTTTTAAGTATTTCAATACAACTATATACTATATCACTTCATTTATTTAGTTTTTTAGTTTTATTTATTTCTATTAATTTTAATTTTGGAATTTTCATACAACATTGGTCATGTTTGTATTGTTGTTGTTGCCCTTAGGATGGTTTTTCCCTCCATATTGTACCCCTATCTGCCTACCTTACTCCCCCTTTCGCCTCTCGTCACTCCAACTACTCACACTGCAAGTCATTGGTCCATGTTTGGTCTTTTCTTTCTCCAGAACAATGTTACTTTTCCCTGGGTGTGGACTTGTACTCCTGGACACCAACAGACCAGATTGCTTGCATTTCCAGGAGTAACTGAGGCAGGTAGTCAGGCTGAGCACATTAGGAACCTCTTGTAGAACAAATACATGGTGCATTTCTCCATGATCCTTTCTGGTGTCTGTCACATGGTGCTGCTTGTGTGCTGTGTAGTTCTAATATCTTGGTTTGGGAGTCCAACTCCCAGCCACTGGCAGTGGAAGTGTTCCCTACTGGGCCAGACTTCCCCAGGTGATTTGTCCAGTTCCTCTCCTCTCTCATGTTAGTTGTTCTGCCATGGGGCCACAGCCACATCTCTGTGGCTTTCTTTCGCCATTGATTGGTAAAGGAGGAAGACTCACTAACATTGCACAAAACTGTGGACCAGGGGTTTGGT
>PVHY01010038.1:35451-53708 GCA_004024945.1 Uropsilus gracilis
GAGGTAGAGGCTGGCTCCCCCAGCTTGAGACTCCTGGACCCAAGATTCTGAGACCCTGTGACCCCAGTGGTATAATACTCACCCCACTCCCTAGGCCTAGGCCACTGGTGGGGGTGTGTTTGAGGTCCTCTCCAAGAACCTGAGCCATGCCAGGCACGGTGGCTCGTGCTTGTAAGCTTCAGCCTATGAAGCGGCCGGGGCTTACGGATCGCGGTTCGAGTCCCGCCTGGGGCCCGTAGCGAGACCTAGTTCCAAAAAATAGCTGGGTGTGGTGGCGCGCACCTGTCATCCCAGCTACCTGGGAAGCTGAGGCTGGGGATTGCTTGAGTCCATGGTACCCCGGGCAACTGCGGTTCCACAGACAAAAACAGCGAGACCTTGTCTCAAAAAAAACAAACAAACAAACAAACAAAAAAGAACCTGAGCCATTCCAAAGACTATTAGTTTTTTTAAAACATTACTCATAAAATTTACATTATATATATATATATATATATATATAGGCACTTGACATTTATTTCAGCTTTGAATTCTGAACATCTTTAAACATGTTAAAAAAATAGTACAATTAATATCTGTATGTGCAATATCTAGATTTAACAATGATTGACACTTTGCCAAGATCATTTATCTATCTAGATATTTTAAATAAAACAGTTTAAAGGGATTGTAGTTATCATGAAATTTTATCCTTAAATATTAAAGCATACACCTTTAAGATAGATGTTTTCCTAGGATATCATAATAATATGGTTAGACCTGTGCGTATTCAAAGTCCCCAAGTATGCTAAGTACTAATTATACTAAAATATTTAATTTAGCTTTTTGGTATATTTTTAAATCAGAGTCCAGTTTGTTCATAGTTTTTTTCATGAAAGGATTAGAATTTTGTCCAATGTTTTTTTCTGCCTGTATTGATATGATCATGTGATTTTTATATTTCTTTTATTCATGTGATACACACCTATTTCCTTGTGTATGCTGAATCATCCTTGCATCCCAGGGATAAATCCCACTTGGAGATACAGTATAATCCTTTGAATATGCTATTAAATTTGGTTTTCTAAGATTTTATTGAGAATTTTTTATATTTATATTCATCAAAGATATATAGTTCTATAGTTTTTTTGTGGTATCCTCACCTGGGTTTTGGTATGAAAGTAATGGTAGCCTCAAGGAATGAGTTTAGAAGTATTCCCTCCTTCTTGATACTTTAGAAGACTGAGACAGATAATTCTTTTAATGTTTGGTAGAATTCCCTCGTAAAGTCATATGTTCCTGGAGTTTTCTATGTTGGGAGTGTTTTGACTGCTAATTCAGTCTATTTGCTCATTACTCCTTAAAGACCTATTAAAATTATGCAATTTGTGGGTATAGAATTGTTCATAATATTTTTTTGTATTTCTATATATTTTTATAGTAGCAGTTGTAATCTCTTCATTTCTAGTTTTGAGTTTTCCTTTTTTTCTTAATTGGCTTATCTAAAGATTTTTCAGTTTTGTTTAATTTTTAAAGAAACATCTACTAAATTAATATTTAAGAAGAATAAATTCTATGATCCTGGGGGGGGGAAGAAGCACCTCCTAGTTTCATTGATATTTTGCATTGTTTCTTGTTCTTGTATTCATTTCTACTCTGATATTTATTGTTTCCTTCCTTCTGCTAACTTTGATATTTTTTTCTTTCCTTGATGTGTAAATTTAGCTGTTTATTTAAGATGTTTCTAATTCATACTATATGCTTTTATTGTTTGGAAACATTCCACTCGAATTGCTTTACTTCATCCCACAATAATTTTTATACTGTATTTTGTATTTTGTACTGTGATTTGTTTCGAGATGATTTTTTTTATTGTCCTTTTAATTTCTTCTTTAACCCAGTAGTTGCTTAGAAGTCTGCTTTCTAGTTTCCACATATTTTTTAGGTCTTACTTTCCTCTTACTAGTTTCTAGTTTTATATCTTTGTGATAGCTTATCAACAGAAAAATTGTTGACATTTCAACAATCTTTTAATTATTTCAGTCTTCTTCAATTTGCTAACAATTATTTTGTGGCTTACTATGTAGTGTCTATCTTGGAGAATATTTCATGTACACTTGAGGTGAATGTGTATCCTGCTGTTGTTGGGTGGAATATTCTATATATGTCTACTAAATCCATCTGTTATACAATCTGGTTTGATTCCAACATCTCCTTGTTGATTTTCTCTCTCTGGATGATCTACCCACTGTGGATTACAGGGAAATAAAATTCCCATACCTTTTGTGTCATTGTCTATTTCTTACAAAAAGTGCATTTATTGAGTTCTTCAGTTCCAGAATTTCTGTTTGGTTTTTATTATAATTTCAATCTCTTTTATAAAGTACTTCTTCTGTTCTTTAATTTTATCCCTGAAATCACTGTTTTTTTTCTAATTTCCCTGTATGTAGTTCAGTGATATTCATGACAACGATTTTCAATTTTTTATTAGATTTTGGTATTCCATGTTTGATTCAGTTGTTATAAAATTGTTAATGTGTTTCTTGTGAGGCCATCTGTCTTTTATTGCTCATGGTTTTTGATGGAAAGTGCTCCTGTCTAACATTTAAAATGTTGAACTTTGTTTTAAAAGCAAGATTTTGTTTCTTTAGTTCTATGGGTTGATCATTAGGAGCATCCCCTTTATTTTCCAGAAGGTGGTGCAGTAGGTCAAATTTTGGTTTCTCTTATTGGCACTATCTCCTTACTAAGATTGGGAGCAATTGCATAAAAAGGAAAAAGGATGGTGGCAGATGTGGAAGGAGATGTACACCCAGCACTTGGGGTTGTGGGTGTGGCCATTCCCTGCAGAAGGCTTGGTGGGGGGGTAACTGAGCCTGGGTTGGGAGAAGTGGACCCCAGAGATCCTGGTCAGTCCTCCTGTCTCAGAAGAGATGGTTGGGTTCACTTTAATTGTTATCTTTTGGTCTGACTTCTTCCCTTCCCTCTTCTTTACCCCAGTCACTGTGGACTCTTCTCATAAGGATTAACTGGTCGTCCATCTGCAGCCTCACCTCTGCCAGAAAGGTGATGCTGGCTCACTGTGGGACTGGTAGCCACCATCTCTGCTACCACAACTCCGCTGGCATGCACTTACTTGGGCTCTGCTGACTACTCATCTATTTCCAGGTGCAAAGATGGATGGTCATGGGGTGTCCTAGTATATTCTGCAGAGACTTTTTTGTTGCTTCTTTCTTCCTTTTGGGAAGTCTTACTTTGTTTAGTAGTTTAAATGGATCTCCCTCCAAGAATAAAGAATTTATTACCTCCAGCAGCTGAGATAGTTGCCAAAAAATGTTCCTCAGAATTCAGTGCTCCAAGCCCAGCATGGAGGCGTGTGCCTATAATCCAAGCGCTGGGAGGCAAGAGGCCTGGGATTGCTTGAGTTCATGGATTCGAGATTACCCTGGGCAACATAGTGAGACCTGGTCTTGAAAAAGCAGCCAGGTGTGGTGGATGGTGCCTGTAATCCCAGCTTCCTGAGAGACTGAGTTTGGGGATCACTTGAGTCCACGGGACCAGGACTGCAGGGCAACATTGAGACCTACTCTCAAAAAAGAAAAACAATTCAGCACTCCATGGTGACTACTTACACTGAAATAAACTATCTTCTTCAAAGGCATCCTTCTTCCCAGGAGCAACCTACCTCCAAAGTCTGAATCAATGCAAAGGTATAAAGATCTGACTCTCAGGCTGAGCGCGGTGGCATGTGCCTGTAACCGGCAGCCTAGGAAGCCATGGCCGGGGCCAGGCACCATGGTTCACATCCCGCCGGGAGCATGTAGCGAAACCTAGTCCCAAAAAAATAGCTTAGTGTGGTGGCACGCAAATGTAATCCCAACTACCTGGGAAGCTGAGGTTGGGGATTGTTTGAGTCCGTGGTACCCCGGGCAATGTGAGCCTGCAGTTCCATGGGCAAAAATAGCAAGACCTGGTCTCAAAAAACAAACAAAAAAAAAACTAAAACAAAACAAAAACAAATAAAGATCTGACTCTCTTGTCTCAGGTCCCATTCCTAGGTTCTCTGTGGGATCAACTAAGGCTGGTGTTGAGACCATTTTCTCACTGAAAACTTCCTTTCTTCAACTCCTTTTGATGATGTTGACCTCAAGAATACATACAGTGCATGTTCTGGACACTAATACCCATAACAAAATATTTCCCTGAAAATCCAGCCCATCATAGTTGATGCAGGAAGGGGCCAAGAAAGTAAATGTTAAGATGGGATTTGGGGGTCAACTCCCCACTACCAGCTGACAAGAAGGATGCCATCACTTGTGGTAGGTAGGGAACACTGATGACCCAGCATAGTGCAATTATTTAATGTGTCATCAGTGGTTAAATGGGTTGGCATACCAGGGGAAAGGAATGCATAAGTTGGTATGATAACCCAGGTAGTTGAGAAATGTGAGAGCAACAGTGACTCTGAGGACTTGTAGGTAGGCAGCTACTGCAAAATTCAGTTGACATTCTAGAAAAGAGTATCAAGAAACTGAGTGATTAATGGCCAACAATGTTAAGAATGGAATTCAGAGGGCCTCTGAGTACTATGGAGCAGGAGGGAGGGGAAGGGAGAGCTCAGGACTCAAAAAGAATTTAGTCATAGTGGAGCTGAGCTACCCAGCTCCCTGGATGCCCTGTCCTCCCATGTCTCACTCATTGGACACAAGGGTGAGTGTTGGGTGGGCCCCCACTGCATCTCCAACCTGTGGGCGGCACCAGGGTCCACGGACCCCTTAAATGGGACAGAGAAACAAAAGGCACTCTGCCCACGTGTTTGCCATCTGCAGCCTGGATTGGCTGAGGTATGTTTCCCCTAGCTGCTAGCCCAAGGGATCTGGGGAGGCATGTGGGCAATTTGGGCCCTGTTCCCTTACTGCAGGAACCAGCATAGGGGCTGGGCGTGACCCTAAGCCCTGCCCACCAGCCTCATGGGCTGTCTGCCTGCCCAGGGTCCTGGGTCATCAGAGCTCCCTTGCCAGGGGGAGCAAGGGTGGTGACACCCCTGGGTTGGCCCCTCATGTCTGGAGAGCCCCGGAGGGGGGCCTGGGTGGGGCTTTTGGCCCCATTCACAGTGGATGGTTGCATGGGACAGCCATTTGCAGCCTGGATCAGCTGAGGTATGTTTCCCACAGCCCCTGCCCAAGAGGGATTGGGGAGGCATGCAGGCAATCCGGGCCCTGCCCCTACACAGGGAGGAACCAGTGTGAAGGCTGAGCAGGGCCCAAAGCCCTGCCCACCAGCAGGCAGCCTCATAGGCTGTCTGCCTATCCAGGGTCCAGTGGGGAGCAAAGGTAGCAATGACCCTTGGGTAAGTCCCTCATGCCTGGAGAGCCTGGGAGGCGGGCCAGGTGGGGTTTTAGCCCCATCCATCAGTGGATGTTTGCACAGGGCAGCCATCTGCAACCCGGATTGGCCTGGGCATGTTTTCCCCAGCCCCTAGCCCAAGAGGAACTGGGGACACATGCCCAGTCATCCGGGCCCCGCCCTCACACAGAGAGTCACCCGCATTCAGGTGGTGGGGGTGTGTGTGAGGGAGGAGGGAATGCCCCTTCCACTTCACTCTTACCCCAGCTAATCTGCAGGAGAAGGAAGAACATAAATAATACAAACTCCATCATAGAAGGGGTGAGGGACCAGGTAAAATTCAGCCCACAAGCCTGAGATGGACACAGGAGATGGACTATTGCGAGAACCAGTACATGAGAGACTGGACAAACAACTATAGAAACACAATGTCATGAAGTGCACCAATGTGCTCACCAGGTCTGAAAAAGCCAAGACCTCACGCTGGAGATACCTGCTAAGTGAGCAAGGCATCCCTCCCCAACCCATGGAGAGGAGAGGAAGGCCAAAGAGTGGGGGCATTAGCCCCACAGCAAAGCTGCAACTGATGCAGAGGAGATGATCTACAATGGCCATTCACAGATGCCCAAATCCAGAGAAACTTATTCACCGACACTGGCTAGGGGTGAGATCCCCCTAAACCTGACACCAGAACAGTAAGGTGAAACAGCAGAACAACAGAGAAGGGAGTGGAGATGACAGCTGACAACGAGAAAACATGGACAGACCACAAATAAATATAGACTGGCTGCCCAACGCAAGGTTAACACTGAAAACCTACTGGCACGGTTCACCTGGTCTCAAGAACACAGTCCCTTACCCAATGAAAGGACACCGCCATAAGAAAGAAAGAGACTAATGGACTTCACATAGACTAGCAAACAACAAGGAGAGGGGTTAGGGTGACTGGAGGGGGAGCCAAAGGGAGGGGGAGGTATCCCAAAAATGGTTTACTAATGGTGTGATTTAAAGAATAAAAAAAATAAATAAATAAAAATAATTTAGTCATAAAAGAAGTCAATTCCAAAGAATATTGAATTCATAACCAAGACAGGTCTCCTGTGACTAAGTCAAGGCTCCACTTACTGTACCAAGAAAGCACAGCATATTGTAAGTTAGTTGCTCATGATCCAAAATTCTAAGAGGACAATTATTAAAAATCCCTTCAGAGTATTTACAGTCTCCAAAATATCGTCGGTCATATCAAGTACTTTTGGATATGTTTGATGGGATATATTCAGAATTAAGAGCCTGTTAATTTGTTAAATAAGCCTGTAAAAGGATTAACTTTCCAACCCCTCACATTTTCTGGAGTTCTGCATGACATAGGAGTATACAACTTTGAGTAAATAAGGCAACAGAGAGTGAGTTAAATAGTAAAAGTAGAACCGGCATTCCTTTAAGAAAAAATCCACTGGCTTTCTATGGAAGAGAATGCCATCAGCACCACAACAAATATTTGATAACTTCAGGTTATTGCACTGGAGAGGTAACTTACAGGAGTAGAAACTATGGTAGCCAAGGAGTACAAGCCTTGCATCAGCACTTCTCCACTGACCTTAGAGATAACTCCTGAGCAAGCTCATGAGTGCTAAAATTGTCTTTAGCCAGATTCCCTGAATAGAGACAACCTTAGTCATAATAACAGTGAGCTGGGTTTCACTGGGCAATAAGAGGAAAAAGGAAACTTTTAAGACCAAGACCAGCAAGAGATAGTGGCAGAGACTAGAGGCCACTATGATTTCTTGGGAAGGGTGTTGCTGTGCAGATTGTCAATTAGTGTAGCTTCACAGGAACATGTAAAGTACATGTGTGAATGTTGAGGGTGTGGGGATTGATGATTGACTGAAAGCTATATGGTCATGTGCCTCAGAGAATACAAAGCTGTACTCAAATGTGGTGCATGTATTTTTATGCATCATCAAACTGCCATCTTCACCACCAACCCTTATTCTACTTCCTGCCATCCTCTGACCCACCCAAGTCTCCTGGAGCCTTTCCTTGAAGCCAGCTCCTGCCTTAAATAATTTATTTTGGGTTGGATGCATCCTAGGAGGTCTGAACCTTTCTCCCTAAATACACAGTAAATCAGTGATAACTTGTTAAAGAAATAAATAAAATATTGCAACAACAAAATGCTTTATTTTTATACTTTGATCCTAACAACAACCTATGAAGTAGGTGCCAAAATAGCCTCCATTTTATAAGATGAGGAAGCTAAGGCACAGAAAGTAAGTCATTTGCCAAAGGTTACTGCCAATACATGACAGAGATTATTTATTGTAGCTTGAACGCAGCTTTCCCTGCCACACTCTGTTGGAATGCATTGCTTATACATGCTTGGCAGGCTGTGTACATCCTGGGAACAATTGTACCAGCTTTGCTGCTGCTAAGGTGCATGACAACCCATGCTCTTGGATTCCATCTGTTCCCAAGGACTTTGTTCTCCAGTTCTCCAGTTTCCTAGCACGAAGCAGGTGACTGGTCTTCTTCAATAGGTAACAGGATTTTACCTGTGCCTTTGTGAGCTTGGGAAGATACTCAACCCTCTGTTCTTTAATGTCAGCAGTTTCTCTTTCTTCAGTCTTTTTTCTTTCTTTCTTAGCCACACATTGACTAGTGTTGTAGTTGGAGATAGGAAGGGAAGTTAATGGGAGAGATTTCTGTTTAGCATTGCTCAAATGCAAAGAAAGCTCACAGGGCTTCTTTTCCTCAAATTTTAGATATCAATATATTAATTCCCAAAACTAGAAGAAACATTGAAGGAAAGTATATTTTCTTTTGAAAAATTCATGGAAGAGTATGAGTTTGTGCTGAGTTAATTTACATGTGATTCACTTATTATTCAATATTTTCATTTTTTCAGCAAATGCTTGGGCATCTGCTACACAAGTGCTGGGTATTAGGGACTGGGGTTTCAGCACAGAGTAAGTCAAAATTTGGTCTGAAGTAGCTTCCCACCTTGGAGATCATATGCCAGGGGCCTTCACGTGTCTTATCAGTCACAACGTTCAATAACTCTGGACTCTGAGGCTCATGTTTACAACCAATACAGCTGAGCCTCAGAAGAGTTAAAACATGAACCAGGATTCGTACCCAGTCTCTCCCAAGTCCTATTGCCTTTCTAGTTTTACCTCAGCTGAGGTGAAATTCTTCTGTTTCATTGTTCTCCCCTCATCTCATTCTTCAAGTAAATTCATGCATTAATCTACATGAATGGCCTTAAATCTGCCCTGAAGCATTGAGGCAAAAGGGGTAGAGAAGAAAAATATTTAGAGGAGGAGACAGCAAAAACACTAGATGTGGGGAGCAAATTAAGAAGAACATCAAAGAGGATTTAAGGAAATATAAATTGATTCATAGTATTTTACTCCAATCCCAGTTTTACAAAATCTTAGGTCTTACTTAGCCAGTAACTTTCAAACTCTCATGAACATAGAGTCTATTGTTCAGTTCCATGGCCTGAAATACTTCAATAAGAAATAATTTAGTTGACAAAATAGCTTTTAGAATGAAAATATAATTTTCAGTCGTTTAATTATATGGTTTTAATTATATAGTGGTAGTTATTTTTAAATAATTTAATATATAGTATATTTACATTTTATTTCTTTAAAAAAAGTTCCTTAAAAATCAAATATGAAAAGAAGCTAAAAGAGGCAGAGCAACCAGTATCCCAAGACCTGACCTCTCCAAATAAGACATACCACGAATAGAAAACCAAGTCAGGAAGTATCACTGACTTTAGTACAAATCCCCCAATAGATTAGCCAGCCTGAATATCTGCCCAACCAACCCCCTTAAATTACTTTCAAATGTGCTACTTACTGATAGGGCTGCTGTGGTCTCAGCTAGATGCTAAAGGTGTCTCCCTATTTACAGATTTAAAGCACTGCCCTTCCTAGCTAAAGATGAACTGTAATCCCAGGAAGAGCAGTGGGTCTACCATGAGAAGGGACTGGGCTCTCAAGTAATGCTTTTGGTGCCTTTTATAAAGTGTTGATAATAAAAAAGGAGGAGATAAAGGACTTTATCATTTCTCCAAAATCCTCTGTGACAGAAGATGAAATAAGGTGACAAGAAAAATATTTTTTGCCTTGACTTTAACACACAGGCCTGCTTCTCTCTCCAAAGCAGGCTACACACAGGCCAATAGAAATTTACCTTTAACTTTAAGTAAACACACCTATGCCTGCTTCTCTCCCTAAGAAGCAGGCTACTATGAACTGCTGCTCGTTAGCATTTTCACTGCTCACATTTACTGTTGATATGCAAAGGCCAGCCAGCTGCTTCTCAGCTCCCAGCTCCAAAACTGCAGAAGAAAAAAAAACTTAGAAACACAGTTTAAACTTTACACTAGTTTGCCTCAATATACCCCCTTTTAAACTTGTGAGTTCTTTCCACCATCCCCAGTCTTCTCAACCAAAATTCCAAGTCAAAGCAAGACTATCAGTGCAGACTAGTTTATTTCTAACAGTGATTTCCTAATTACTACAAAAGAAACATGTAAAACTCAGATTACTATAACATTATCCAAAACCTTTCTCAACAATGTCCAAAGTCCTTTCTCAGATTGCCCAAAAATCCTCAGTCTCTCAGTCCTGATCATCTCACCAAAATCAGCCAGTAAGAGTTCATCTCTGCATGTTTAAAGACATCTTCTTTTGGCACACTCCTTTGGCGTGCTCCAGCTCCTCCATGCCATCCTCTTCTTGCCGTCCAGATAGAAACTTCATGGTACCAGTCTCAGCAAAGTTCACTTTCTTTTCAGGCCTAACTTTTGCACGGCCTCTTCCAGACACAAGTCAAACTCAGCAAAACAAACTCCAACACAGAGTTCAAATCTGCAAACTTCTTAACTGACTTTAGCACACATGCCGCTAGCCCAGGTCAGCCAAGGGCTGCAGGCCCCAGGTGGCCACATGGCCAAGCTCACATGGTTCACATCTCCATCTTATAAAATGGCTGTAACAAAAACCTCAGTCTCAATCTCCTTTCCCTTCTTTCTTTTTCTTCTCCTTCCTTTTTCTTTCTTTCAAACCTCTTTATATATTCTTTCTGTTTTCCCACCTTCCAGGAACAGTTCCTGAATCATTACATCACAAAGAAAAAAAAAAACTGTTCCACTTCTTCCTCCTCTCTGCATCTCCCTGAAGGGAAATTCCAACTAAGGTCATCTTCACATTTTATTTTATTTTATTATTTTTATTTTATTTTGTTCTTTAGTTTACAACTGTGTTATTATCAATATTCCCCCCCTCCTCCCTCTGGTGCCCCTTCCATTCTGTCAAACCCCACTCCTGTTTATTAGCTGTGCTGTGTCCATTAGTCTCTTTCCTATGATAGTGTCTTTTCTCTGGGTGAGTTGACTGCGTTGTTGGAACCAGGCGAACCTTGCTGTTAGATTTTCAGTCTTAAGTTTGCATTGGGTGGCCAAGTTATATTCATTTGTGCTCTGTCCATGTTTTCTTACTGCAGACCGTCCTCTCCAAACCAATCCCATCTCCAGAGTGTCCTTTATAGATCATCTCCTCTGCTTCAGTTTGCAGTTCTGATGTGGGGCCCATTACCCCCTCCTTGGTCATCCCCCTCTCTCCCGCAATGGGGGGAGGGCGTGTTGCTCTCCTTGAACATATCTCGAAAATGAAGTCCCGGGTCTTGGTCCGGGGGCTGCAAAAGTGCGCATGGTGACATTGTGTCTCTCGGTTGATTTTCTGGTCTTACATGCACTGGTTCGTTTGGTCGTCCATTTCCTTTGCTTTGTCCAGTTCCTGCCTGTGGGCTGGACTCTTGGCTGGTCCCTCACCCGTTCCATGTTGAGGTTGGCAACACACTTATTCTGGTTCCACTGAGGTTTAGCTGGAGTAAAAAGTAAGTGAGAAATGGAACGGACACCCCTCCCACCCCACCCCCCGCCCCACCGCACACCGTACTCTTCCTCTTAGCAGGCCTAAGGAGTGCAGTGCCCAAGTGCCCGCCGCCCGGGCGGGACCTGGAAACGGCCACCAGCCACTCCCACTCCCCACCGCACAGGGAGAGGCACAGGGCCAGCCAAGCGGGCGTGGTGGCAGCTGATGTCTAAGCCTCCACCGGCGTGGGCCAAGAATGGCCCACACATCCCTCAAACACACGCGCCCCACCTCACCCACCCTCCAGACGCAGATGAGGTTGGCTCGCTGGAGGGGGAGGCCCCCTGGTTATCGCAGGGGCATGGGACCAGGTGGGTGCTCACCCAGGGAGGTGCCTGCACCAGCCCCATTCTCACATTTTAGCATATCTTCCTTGAAATCTGCAATCTTAAACAGGAGACAATGGGGGGGGGGGGAGTTTGCTGCCTAACAAAGAGGCCCTGATCAGCTCATTTGTTTTTTGAGTAAATATTTATTGACTACCTAATTTCTAGCACTGTGATGATGGGTGCAAATATTTATTGACTACCTAATTTCTAGCACTGTGATGATGGGTGCTGAGGATAAAGAGGTTGGAAAAATCAGACAAAAGCCTCTGGTTGTTTACATTCTAGTGAGGGGTAAAGGACACAGATCAAAGAATTACTCACACACAAATGTGTTAACTGTATTATATATGTTGTATTATACAAATAAAAGTGATAAGCCGAGCACAGTGGCACATGCCTGTAAGCTTCAGCCCATGAAGCGGCTGGGGCTGGGGATTGTGACCCGAGTCCTGCTCAGGGCAACATAGTGAGACCTAATCCCCAGAAAATAGCTGGGTGTGGTGGCGTGTGCCTGTAATCCCAGCTACCTGGGAAGCTGAGGCTGGGTATTGCTTGAGTCTGTGGTACCCCAAGCAGTATGAACCTGCGGTTCCACGGACAAAAATAGCGAGACCTAGTCTTAAACAAACAAACAAACAAATAAACAAAATAAATGTGATAATGCTTAATACTTTGAGGAAGTACAGTCAGTTCATGCTTAAAGGTTCTTGGAAACTGGAACTTTAAAAAGATAGATAACCAATTTTACCACAGAGTAATTGATATAATCAGGAGTTAAGTTCCTAAGACAATTTCTGGTCACAAAAACATCACCAGACTTTAAAATAAACTTAAATGAACTCCCTAAATTCTAATATTAAGCAATAATTTGTATTTGTTCACTCATTTTCCAACCCACTTATGCCATTTCAGGAACAAGATAGCCAGAGCCTCTCCAGGCGGCTAAGGGCAAAGGATGGGAACCAGCCTTGTACAAGACATCCTTCAGTTGCTGGGAACTCACAAACACTCCCCACTCAGACTTGGAGACACAGTAATGTACCTAAGGGGCATATCTTTCCGGTGCAGGAGAAAACTGGAGTACCTGGAGAAAACCCAAGCAGATTGGGAAGAAAGTGTCCACAAAGACAAATCAATTTTTTTTCTTCATCAGCATTATAACAAAATGACTTTAAAGAAAATGATGTTATTTAAGGACCTGCTGTGCACTGTACAGAGAGGAAATCCCCTTTCTCTGAAGTCAGGAAAGCACTTCCTTAGGCAAAAAGGATCAAAGTGAGACCTGCAAGTAGGAAAGGAGATAATGGGATCATTCCAGCCAGAGTGAACCTGCAGCCACAAGGCCATAAGGCAGGTTAAAACCTACTGATTCAAGGAGTTAAAGGTGTCCAGGCTGACTGATTCAAAACCAGTCTAGTACACCTGAAAGGTCAACTGGAAATTTGCTTCTTTCTGCTGAGAACAAAAGCAGGTCAATAAAGATGTTGTTGGTTAGGAAATATGTGACACAAGTAGATTCACATTATTTAAAATAATCCATGCTGAAGGAAAAATTGGATTGGGAGGAGGCAAGAGTTGGTTTGTTTTTTCTCTTCCTGCATTTGCAAAGTAATTTATTGTGTACATAAAAGTGCAGTCAACAGCAATTAACATAACCTACATTTATCATTTTGAATATTACAGTAGTCACAGTAAGGAAAGTAGAACACAGTGAGATTCATATCAGTACATTTTATTTTGCCTAGTATATCTAAAGTGTTACATTTTAACATGTAATAATACAAAAAATCCTCTAATATTTCACATTCTGTCTTTTCTTACCAAGCCTTTGAAATCTGTGGTAGATTTTACATATCTCAACTTGAACACAAATTTCTCACCAGAAATATTTTTATGTATTTAGATTTCATGAAATACACAGTGAAAAAATGTTTACATACCCAAATTGTCAAATTGTTCTAGTCATATTTAAATGTTTTCAAATAACTAAACCAATGGCCAATTTAAAGGTAATACTAGATAAAATTTAAAATTTAGTTCCTCACACATAGCCACATTGTGGCCACTCCATGACCATATGTGGTCAATACTAGTGTATTGGGTAGTACAGAAGGAACTTTCCATCATAGAATAGGTGTAATATGCTGGGTGAGAAGCTATGCATTCATTGACAACATGCCACTGGAAGACATAACCCTTCAAAAGTGGTAGCTACATTCATCAAAGACAGCTTCATTATTTCCTCTTATTAAGTATACACCCATTTATGAGGTGTATGAGGTTTTTGGTACTGTTTCTGTTTCCCAAGATATTTCCAACTGGGAAGAAAATGAGCTAACATGCTGAGATAAATATTCAGTCTGCTTGGCTGGTATATCTTTCTGTATGTATGAATGAATAAACATATTTTGGGATCTGTGCAAACTACCAGTTCCTCTCATGTCATCCTGCTAGTATATACCTGTAAAGACTGAACACTGATTTTTTTTTTAAGGTCTCATAACTACAACATTAGACAAGCCACCTGGCCAAAGAGCCTCCTGCCTGCTCCTCACTAATCACAAGGGGAGTTCCTTCCAGGAGAAAAGAGCCTGGAGAGCAGATGTGTATTTGGAGTGTCTGGTCCAGCAGGCTCAGCCACCAAGCCCCCAGTCCCTAAACTTTTGGTGCCAAACCTCTTCACAGTCCCTCCCATAACCTTACTTCTCAGCACCCCTTTTGGTTCAAAGCTGAATAAGGGGATTTCCCTTTCTCTAAGGACATTTGTAAGTTTTGGTAGAAACTAATTTTGCCCTTACTCTCAACTCTGGGCAGTGAATAACAGTCACACTCATCTTCTGCTCTGACTTCCCACCACCCCAATCACACGTGAACTTCAATAAAACGTCTATGAAAGAGCCCATTTCTCTTTCCTCTTCAGAAATGTGAGCTTGAAATCGGCTCAAAAAGGGGGGCAAAAGCCTCCAACCTACAAACCACAGGTCTGCTTTACCCACACGTAGCAGTTGTCACTCAAAATGCAGTTTAGCAACAGGGTTTATTAAAAAGGGAGTTCAACAGGGAAAACAAAAAGTCTGTAAAGCCACACGTGGCCAGTCATCTTATCCTAGTCACCGTTCTCATTCCCAAAGGTCCCAAAGACACAGTCCAAGATGGTGCCCCCTTGCCCCTCCAAGACTGAGGCAAGCCCTCTGCAAAGTCCAGTCTTTCTCTGTCGTCTCTTCTTTGTTTCCTATCTCTCCAGCATTCTGAGCTGCTCTGCTTCTTCAAGGCTTTTCAAACTTCTTCCACAATTGCTGATGCACAAAGCAGCTTTCCAAATTCCTGGTCATTCCAGGTACCAGCTTTCCATATAACCCCCCACCCCCCCTACCCTCCCCCACCCCCTGCTTTTTTTTTTTTGAGACTAGATCTCGCTATTTTTTCCCGTGGAACCGCAGGCTCTCATTGCCGCGGGGGTGGGGGTGGGGGGCACAGACTCAAGCAATCCCTAGCCTCAGCTTCCCAGGTAGCTGGGATTGCAGGCGCGCACCACCACGCCCAGCTATGTTTTTGGAACTAGGTCTCACTAGGGGCCCCAGGCGGGAGTCGAATCGCGATTCCTAGGCCCGGCCGCTTCATAGGCTGAAGCTTTCCATATAATCTTGCTGCAACGCCACACTCTCCACACTGGCCACTCTTCTGCCAGACACCATGGCTCCTCGTCACCTCCAGCTCACACTTGCAGGGGGTTTCCGTCCAGCCTGGTCACTCGGGCTACTCTTTACTCGCCTCCCATTCTCTTCTCTCCATTCCCCAAAAGTTCTCTCTAGTCTCTAGTGTCTGCTCCTTGCCCTTTTATATCCCCTGCTTCTGGTCCAACTTCCTGTTCCAACTGCTTCCTCTGGCAATTTAACTGCCACCGCCCAAGGTGGGGAGGAGCACCTAATTTACTGCCACAAGGTAGGGGGTAGAGGGAGGAGGAACTCCTGGTTTCAAGCTCATTGGAAGTATGGATCAACTTTAATCTTGAAGTTTTTTTCACCCCAATTCTTTAAAATTCTCTATATGGTTTCCATTCATTCTCATTTAGTGGCAGATGGGAGTTTGTTGCTTTTCTGCAAAAGTTTGTTGCTTTTCTGGGTAATAATGGCTAACATTATCAAACACTGAATATGTACCAAGTCCTTTACATGGATTCTGTCATTTTACCATTGTAACTACCTTATGAGGTAGAGATTAATGTCTGTCTCATTCTACAGATCAGTAAACCGACACTCAGAGAGGTTAAATACTTTATTCAAGATGACACAGCTAGTAAGAGGCAGGTAGGAGCTAAACCAAAAACGTAATTCTAATCTAGACTTTAACCATTGTGCTTTCCTGCAATATTTTACTGTCTCCTGCTTTTTAAAATCTCCACTGAGTTAATGCTTGGTCTAAGATCCTGCAGAAACCCTGCGAAACATTTTCTGTGCCGCTTCCTTTTAATAAGAGAAACGTCCAGGAGGCAGTCCACGACTTGACACGGTCGTCTAGTTCTAGTCTGAGTAGCTGGCACCTTGCCCTAGGCTCCTCTTGGGCTCATAATCTCAGCTTCAAATGGCGTGCCTATCAGTTCTCGCTCCTGCTACTCTCGCCACAGCCCCACCCTCGCCTTTTGGCAGGGTAAGAGCTCAGCCCAAGCAGAAGATAGGGGATTGTGCTTTCGGGTGCTCTCTAGTTCCGCCGTCACATACGGGGTGAAACTGGTATTTTTAAGGTTAATTAATCCCTGTCCAGTCATTGGGTTTATTTTACTGAGAACGTAAAACGCTTCAACTCCAAAGCGGATAATCCCCACCAGCCCCTTATTAGGAAACACGGAACTTGAAGTCGCGGGCCCTCAGAGCAGACTAGCGGGAGCCACAGAATGGAACAGCGGACGCGGGAGGGAGACAATCCGCCTTCCACCCCAGGTTTCACGCCGCCCCGCCTCGTCCACGCTCAGGCTCTAGACCCGCCTCTTATGGGCCACAACCAATCAAGGCGCCGCAACCCGCCCCTCGTGTCGTCCCGCCCCCCGTCCAGCCGCACCCAGGCGGCAGTGACGTGCCCCACCCTCAGCCGCGGGATTCAAACTCCCGGAAGCGGGTCACCGACGGAGGGTGTGATTCGGTCGACTGGAGCGCCGCGCCTCGGGTGCTCTTTGGCTGCGGAGAGGCGACCACTGAGGGTGGCCACCCGCGGCTAGGGCCACCAGCCCCGAGGCCAGACCGGATCACGAGGGAGGCGGGCATATCCACCGGGGCTCCATCTCCGCTCGCCCGGTTATCTGTCCCCGCTTCCTGGCGCGCCTCACGACTCTGCCGTCGTTTCGACTTAACGGTGGGTGTTACCACTCCCTTCCTGTGATTTGGCCCAGGGCTTTCGTTAGGACAGCTTTTTGCCGATTAGTGTTTTCTTGTCAGTTCTTCAAGCATCTTTGGTTTTGTGGTGAGAATTCAAGTGCCTCTTTTGGCAGTTTTCCTTTGCTCACCCCTGTGAGCGCCTTGTAAGTTTCGCCTTCCCTTCAAGGGTGGCTTGTAAAAGATGCCTGGTGCCTTTTGCTGGATGGAAACGTTCTTTTGTCGCCTCTCGTCCAGCGTGTCTTTGACCACTTCAGCCAATAGACAAACATTTTCTGAGCACCTGCTGTCCGTCTGTAGGTGGCAAAGTATTTCAAGTTTCGATTCCTGAAGTAACTGTTAAGCAAATGAAAAAGGCAGTTGAATACCGAATTGTGTCCTGTGGCTTGTATCGCTTAATTGGAATTCTCAGAGGAAGACTTTCTGAAGAAGATGCAGTTGGGCAAGGCAGCGTTTTAGCAGTGGCTTGATGGAGTAGAATACTCAGGGGATGGTAGTGGGTACGATTTAATGGTGAGGGACAAGGAGATCCTAGCGGATTTTATAACTTCTAGGCCAGAAGTCATAAACAAGAGAATCTTTCCTTGCAGCTCTGTCCAGAGATCAGGAAGCAAATGTCCAGAGGTTCCTTCCTCCAGTTCTACTAATCTTTATGGTCCACCATTCTGTATTTCAGTGACTTGCTGGAAAAATAGTCAACCTGGCATCAACAGAAGCATCTAGGAAAGAATTCCCGGTGGCAACAGTTTCTTGAGATACTCCAAGTTTTCATTTCCTTTATGATTTGCTGTGATTTATTTTACTTTCATCTTAGAATGGGCAAAAAGCCAGGACTAAAATTTTGGTTTCTGGTCTATTCAGCTCAATCTGCACATTTCTAGGCTCTCTAATTTATGCTAATCACCCTAAAAGTCACTTCTACAAAGAGGTCTTCCCCCCACTACCTTATCTAAGTAGGTTTCCCCCATTTTCACTGCTGTCATCTGTCATTGTACTCTTCATTCCTATATGCTATTTATTTTACAATTTAAGAATCGGTTCCTTCTTGTTGTCTGTCTCCTTGACTAGAATGAAAATCCATGATCTAAGAGAATCTTCTTCCCCTCCCCTACTCCATTCTTTTCCTCTCTCCTTCCTCCCCTTTCCTTTTCCTTTCCCATTCTGGTAAATAGCAGGCTCCCCAGTACTTTTTGAATGCACAAATTGGGCGCATATTACTCTAGATTCCTTAGTCACAACACTATTAGTTTTTCTTAGGATCCATGAGATGGAAAATGCTTTTAAACTTT
>PVHY01010039.1:0-53626 GCA_004024945.1 Uropsilus gracilis
TCAGTCTATGCTTATCCTTAGCGATCAGGTGTGTTTCTTGGAGGCAGCAGAATGTTGGGTTCTGTTTTCTGATCCAGTCTGCAACTCTTCATCTTTTGATTGCTGAGTTTAGACCATTGACGTTTAGGGTGATTATTGATATTTGCGATTCTAACGGTTTCCTGGTGGTCATTTGGGGTTTATTTTGTGTTTTTGTTTCCTGTATTTGATCTTCTTATGGTTTTGGTCTTGAGGCCTCCTGCAAAATTTCTTGGAGTGGGGGTTTAGTGGTAGCAAATTTCTGGAGACTTTGCTTGTTGGAGAAGGTTCTAATTTTTCCTTCGTAGAAGAAGGATAGCTTTGCAGGGTAGAGTATTCTTTCATTCACCATTCTTTGTTGAGGATCTGCTATGTGGCAGGTACTGGAGGTGCTGAGGGTGTCACAGTGAATGGAAGAACTAAATCACTACTCTTATGGAGCTTGTGGTCTAACAAAATTTTAGAAGGATCAGAAATATATACCTTTAAATGATTTCCTAATATGAAAACAATTAGTATATGTGCTAAATTTTCTTTAAGTCTTCCTCAGCTCATACTTTCAAAAAGATTCACATGGATAAAGTTAGAATTTAAAGAAAATTAGTTTCTAGCACATCACAGGAAATTCAAAGCATTTTCTATCAATTGAAATTCTTAAGCCAATATTGGTCAAAGGAAGAAAAAGATCCTTGTGATTATAATTCTTTCCTAATTGCCCTTCAAAAAGTCAGGTACCACTCCTCTCTGTCATTAATCTTTTGAGTCTTAAAATTATTCCACCCCCACATTCTCATTTTGTTTTTTTTTTCTTCCCTTAGCACAAATTTACATCGTAAGCCAATGACTCGCTAAAGATGTAGTAAAGAAACTTCTCTGGTTTTACCTTAATTCTCAATGATTTAATTCTCAATGATTCATCTTAGGTAGCTGAAATTTCATTCAGGGGGCCCAAGAGTTTCTTGAGTTTCAAATAGTATTCCTAATCTCTAATCTCTGGTGAAGGAAAATAAATGATAAAGAAATGACATTAAAACAAATATACAACAATATAAACAAAACTCCACAAAGATATAATTAAAAATCTCTCATTCACTGTAGAGATCTGACATGATGTAAGTGGTTGAACAGAATGTGACTTGCAGGTACAAGGCCACAATTCCTCTCCGAGAGAGAAGAATTAATAGAAAAAAAGACAAGTGACCTAGCCTGAGATCATCTGCTATGACAAATGGGACTAGACCTCATTAACTTATTTATTCATACATTCATTCAATGTTCTAAGCATCTTTTAGACTCTGGGGACATTGTGGTAAGAAAAATAAAAAAATAAAAATCTCTGACCTGACCTGATGATAGTTTTATTCAACTGTGTGAGTGAGTGTGTGAGAAAGAGGATGGCAGATAATAAATAGAATTTTGAAATAGGTATTTTAGGAAACTAGAATATAATACTTGCTCTAGAGAAAAATGAACCAGGTCATAAAATGGAAGTTGAGAAGTAGGAATTATAAGATTTTCAAATTCTGCTCAAATGATCAGAGAAGTCCTTGAGGAGAAAATGACATGTGAGTAAAAACTTGTATGAAGTGAGACACAGACTGTGCTGACATCAGAGGAAGAGAATTTCAGACAGTGGTATTCAGATGTGCATAGGCCAACGGCTGCAGTGGGAACATCTACTTGGTCGCGCCTCAGAATCTACATTGTAAAATGGATATTGATTTTCCCCCTGCCAGAATAATTTCAAAGGTTAGATGAGATGATGGATTTAGTCATATATTTGGAATTTTGCACCTAGAAATTTGTTTCAAAGTTACCAGTCACTTGTTTAACATCTAAAATATACCAAACACTGAGTTCATAACTATAAACAAGAACTGTCTAATGGTTTGAAAGAATTTATATTATTTTTATAGAGACAATGATAAGTGAGTAATTTTAAAATGTGGCATTTTCTTTAATAAATTTAGGGTGTTAAGGGAAGAGACAAGTAAATAATAATATGCACATTCCATCTCAACACAGCCTTGCTAAATTTTTCCATTCAACAGATAAAAAGTTAAAGAATTTAAACACTTGGGTCATACAGCTTGAAAGTGGGAGAAACAAAAATGTTACTCCAATGTCTATGCCAATTCTGTTGTTATTTCAGTCATTTTATTAAGGTAGGATACTGAGGCCTCTGGTTCTTGGTTTCATCAAAAGAAAAGGTGGAAAAAAGATTTGGAGCAGGCTGTAGCTTCCTTTCTCTTTCAAATTGCTTTTCATAGGAAAACAACAACATCCATGATTTCTCCCTAACCGCTCAGCATGTAGTGTGTAAGAAATAGGCAATAAACATTCACTCAACAAGCTGTTGGAAAAAAAAATAAAACAACAACAAAATGTATTGAATTATTAGAATTCCCACATACCTTATCATTTTCTCTATTATTAACACCTTACTTTAGTATACCTGTTATAATTAATAATCAATATTGATACATTTTTAACTAAAGTCTATATTTTATCTAGGTGTCACTGTTTTCTCCCTATATATCCTTTTTCTGTTCCAGATTCCCATTTAGAGCACTACATTACAATTACTATTACAATTAATTTGACAGTTCTCAAACATTCCTTAATTTTGATGACCTTAACAGTTTTGAGGCATACCGGTTAAGCATTTTGTAGAACTTTCTTTGACTGGGATTTGACTGATGTTTTTCATGGTTAGACTGGACTAATGTATGTTGGGGAGAAAAACTACAGAGGTTCTAAGAGATTCTAATCATACCATGTGAAGGGTACAATCTTCCAATATGACAACACTGTGGATGTTAAGCTTGATGACAACTAAGCAGAATAAGCTTTATATTATATATATATATATATATATATATATATATACACACACACACACACACACTCTTCTTCTCTGTTTCACTTTCTATTTTTCCTCTTTCTGATGTCTTTGTGCAAAATAGAGTAAAAGGCAAATAGGATGAGATATAATGGAAAGAGAAATATTTCAAAAGGAAGATTAATTATTATTAGACTACATCAGAATGTTGCAGAGAAATATGTGATTTATGTAGATCTATATGTACAAATTGACAAAATTATGACTGAAGAAGATCATTCCTGGTTTTTTACCATGAGTGTATGTCATATTTACTTACTTTTTATTAAAGATTTAAGGATTAAGGAGAAAATTATGCTTTATGTTGCTATCCAGAAACTTTTTAGGATAATATCTGTCCTTAATAGCAAGCAACAGCAAAATGGAATTAATCTTTTCTACAAGTTAACCTAGGTATTAACCAAGAGTTTTTTTTATTTGATCTTGTAGTTTTACTCAGTTTGAAGAACCTATTTTCTTTTTCCATTCATAATTACTTCCATGGAAACCAGTTTAATATTAATTTTTCTATTTGTAATGACCCTTGATTGAAGCTTCCTAAATAAAAACCTAAAATTCAGCCCTGTTTAAAATATTTGTGCCTAATTTATAATAGATTTGGGAATCAAAGCATTCTCAAAATCTATTATTTTACATATTGTCTATTTATATCAGATTGTGACTTTCTCAGATAGTCTCAACCATAAAATGATTATTTTGGGAAGATTCAAAACAAACATGGATATTAATATAAAAATGTTACTTTACCTAATGGAAATTAAGGTTCTTTAAAATGTTAAAAACCCAAGAATGTTTTTCTTTTTTTTTGGTACCCACAGGCCCCATAGCAATAGAGAATGAAATAAGAGTAACTTAATGCAAAGTGTACAAAAAACCAGACTCATCTCTGTTCCCAATGAGTGGATAATAGAAAGATACTTTGCTATGAGCTCTAGAATCTAAAAAATGAGGCATTATATTGCATAGTCTCCAAGTTATTTTCCTGCTTTAATGTTCTTTGATTTGTCAAAATCATTTCTAACCATTCAATCCCAAATTCATAAACAATCCACAAAACATCTTTGAGTAAGGATTTGCAGTACATAGTCACAGAAATTCACTGTATATCCAACATATCTCCTTTTGGTGGAGGAATTAATAATTCCAGGATACTTTCATTGTGTGAATGTTATTAAATTGATGTTAAATTAAATTTGACTTGTGTCTATGACAGAATTAATCCATCCCCAATGATTTAAAAAAAAATGCCTAAATCAGCACATGACATTTCTCTTTTAAAATTAAAATCAGATGAAAAAAAATCAATCTCCCTATTTTTATGTGAACTAATTTGGCTGTTTGCATTAATTTGAAAAGTTGAACATGCAAAATTGCCTCTGACTATACATTTTCCCTTGCAGTTAATATAAAGTCACAGACTTTTCCAAGATAGGCATACTCATAGTTAGTCACTTTGAGAAAACAGAGTTGTGCATACCTGTGCACCATAGAAAAACACCCACACATACAAAGGCTGCATTTTTACCCAGTCCTAAAATGAGAAAATAAAAGAACTAGAATGCCTTCTTACAACCTCCACCCTAACCACACCTTTCTGCCCTAAGCCTACTGCCCAAACCTGGCTATGCCTCAAAGTTTGCTTCTTTGAAACCATGTTGAAAAAAAAGTGCGTGAAAGAATAAGATCAGGAAAAGAAATCGCTAAAAAATAGGTGAAGAGTAGGAAATTCAGTTGGGTGTGACCTTCTGGAATGACTTGCTGAAATATGAAAACATAAGAAAACAATCAAGTCTGTGGAAATAGGATTTTTCTCATTCTTTTATTTCTTCTACTGTGGTCAACTTAGAAGAATGCTTAACTATGCAGCTGAATTAGACACACAGGAGTTTCTTAATGATTTTTGTTTAATAAATTTTTATCTCTTCAACAACCAATGGTAGATTAGGAAATGTGATAAAATTATTTGCTTTTGACCCCTCAGATTGAAACTCTTAAAAAAAATAAATAATCTAATTTAATATTTTTCTTCTACCTCCCAAGTGGTACTTGATCTCTCCAAAGGGATCAATAATTCACTTCCACAATGGCCTCTCCTGGAACTATCTTAATTCTTCCTTCCCTCAGTCTCTTCGGACTTTCATTTTAGGGTATATGTTTGCTAAGCCTTACCAGCCATCGCTTCTACTGGCAAAGAACCTGTTGAGTGCTTCAAAACAGCAGGGAAGTTCAAAGATACGACCCCCAGAAAAAAAATAAAATAAAAAGGAAAGCAAAGTGGTGGCTAAGAAAAGCACTTCCATCCGAATATAGACAATCAGGACTGCGATCACACTGACCACACCTATGTTTGCTTGCATATATCATGCAGAGGGCAATGGTAATTGAGCAGCTGGGAGTTGGGGGACCACACCAGTACTCTGCAGTTCCAGAGGAAATCGCTCTAGGAAATCACACTAGGTGAGAGTTACAAGCTTAGATCCAAATTAGTGGCTGCTCCAATAATATAAAGGCCAATATTTGTTGGTCTGGATGGGTCAACCACTTTGCCTCTTTTAGGAATATGCAAAGGAGAAATCTGAGCCCATTATTTGGGCAGATTGACCACCACTGTAATTAAATTCCCAAAACCAGTGCTTAGCTACTGTATTTAATCCCTTGATACAAATATGGCTCATTTTTTCATTTTTTCCCCTTAAAAAGTAAAGCTTAGACAAGGAAGAACTTGTAACTTGCAGAAAGCCCAGAGTCCTAGGGCGTTTATAATTAATAATCAAGCTGCAATTTCTGCAAGAAGAAAGGGGGACCATCTATTACATTAGCATGTACAAACAGTTTGGTTTATTAAATTTGAGCTGAGCCAAGATGTTTGTCATACACCAGCAGCATTGTCAGCATTGCAGAAGTAAAAAAGCGAAAAATTTACTAGCGTCAGCATTGATTCATTCACCCCTCATGCAGTGTCTCAATTAATGAGAATACTCCCAACCAAGAGTCAGAGTTACAGAGAGATCATTGCCTTTGAAAATTATCACAGTTAAAATTGACTGGAAAGGAATGTGTTTCAATTTCATTACAACAAATTTGTATTGATATGTAATATATTGTAATGGCAATAGGTAAATGATATCTTTGAGAAGTATATGGATGCTATGCTTATAGAATGAGGAGCTGATATAAGATTAGATGAAAGCACCTCAGAATATGTCAACAGATCATCAATCCTAAGTCACAGAAGGTCAAGTTTGGATGATGTCTCCACCAGTTATCATCATGTGATACTGACTGGTACAAAAACTCTGAACCTCTACTGCAAAATAGGGATGATAAGAATAGCTTTGTCTGGTTAGAAAGCTGACACTCAATAATCATGTGTACACAGAACAAAACCAAGATGCACTATATGCCTTTCATTCTTCCCAGGACTAGCAATGAATTAAAATTCATTCCAGTAAGAATGAGAATAAATATCACAGATGAACTTGAATAGAAGTAGTGAGGTAGTGAGACCAGAACAAAATATGTGGCAGCACAGCTGTCAAAGCACATGCGTGTTTGGGCAGTGCTGATGAGCCCAATGTGACCAAACCAGGGAGAACTGGAAGAAGGTGAAGCAGCTGTCAAAGCACATGCATGTTTGGGCAGTGCTGATGAGTCTAATGTGACCAAACCAGGGAGAACTGGAAGAAGGTGAAGCCGAGAGCACAGAGGAGTACTAAGGGATGAAACAGAAAAAAAAAAAGCATCACTCTTCTCAGGCAACATTAAGATGAAATAATATGATCTGACGTGTTTCAGATAAATAACATATGAAGGTACCTGGGAACATTTAGAAAACTACTAAATAACCTTTGTAAATTATGACTTAAATTCAGGCCGCATGGGTAAGAACAGCAGTGAGAAGACGTATAAAGGATTCTATAGTAGAATTTGTAAAACAAAGTAAAAGTACCACTCCTACATCAAGATTTTTCTGTTTTTATTTCTTGTCTTTTTTCTTATTTTTTAATTAATTTATTTTCTTACATCTTTGTTAATTTCTACATAGTATTTGACTTCTCTTCCTCAGTGTAGTCCCTGTAGATCTCCCATCACCTTAGTACCCTTAAACCATCTCCATAGTCCCTTGTGCTACTCCCCTATTTTGGGAATCTTGCATAATACCACTACATGGCTACCTTGTTTATCTCTCCTATTATAACCCCTCTCCCAAGCCCTCCCGTGCTATATGCCTCAGCTCTACTGTTAGCTTGAAAGGAAAAAGTGTTAGGAAAAAGAGGAACCTTGAAAGATTTTTCCTTCTTTTAAGGTTTACAAATGACTAATAATATTGCTTACTATTTGCAGTTGATTTTCTTTTTTAACAAAATAGATCTAAGGTTCTTGATATCCTTTCCAATAACTATTGGCATATCTACATTGAATGAAATTTGATAATATTTTTTAAATTAAATGCATGAAGTTCTTTGTCTAAGAGGGCAGTGGTCTCAAACTAGCATGTATCAGAGTCACCCGAAGTCCTTATTAAAACACAGATTGCTATGTGTGTGCTCTGAGTTTCTGATTCAAAAGGTGTGAGGTGACACCCAAATTCTGTGGTATGGAGACTACATTTTTGAGAACTATGGGTGTATACACATATAAGCTATTCTTCCTGTTGCCCACCCTTTTTTTTTTTTTTAAAGCTGTCTTTAAGGCTTAGTGGGTTTTCACCTGGGAGAAATAACTGAATTAGTCCACCAGAAGAGTGTGGGAAAAGTAACTTAATTTCTATTTTAAGAAAAATGATCAAGAGATTCGCCCATCCTTTTCCTCATGCTGGAACAGCAGCCTGGAAATTCCCTTCAGCGTTTCAGTTCATAGGTTTTTGTTACTGAGTTTTGTCACTTGACCCAATCAAGAATGAACTGTGTTATTTCAGGTTTGGACAATTAGAAGTTTCTACAACCACGTACGGAGCTAAAAGACACATAAACATATCTACTTTGGAGGAGGGTACTGAATTTGACAGGAAATAAAACTTCATGTAAGGTTCTTTAACCAAATTCCATCTCTAGGTACTTTAAAATTTTCATCTCATTGCAAAGATAATAAGGGGAGAATGGTTTAGCCCTCTCTGCACCATCCTTCCTTACCCCCATTAGAACTGTCCCTAACTTGAATGTGTTGTGTGAGGTAGGAACAGGTGTCAGAAATGACTACCAAATTTTAACCTATACTACTGGTGGATAGTCAACAATGAAGGTAGGAAACCCAGGAGGAAAAATAATCTTTAAATGAAAAGTATGAGGTTAAATTTAAATTGTGAGTGTGGCTTCCAGGTGGAGATTTTCCTTAGAGAATATGGATCTGGGGCTGAGGTATTTGTATGTCTAAAAAAAGTAAGAGTTATACCTATTGGATAGGATGAACTTGGGTAGAAAGAGATTATGAGTAGAGAAAAGTCTTGTTTTTAATTTGCCGAGGAAAGCATTTACTACTAAAACTTTTTTTTTCAGAGAGCAATTATAGGAAGGGTTTGAATAGCTTAAAATAAAACTTCATCATTAAGGCAACACTATGGGCATCTATCTCTAAGCTTTGGAAGTCTTTAGCATAAATCAACACAGGTGTTTCACCATAAACTAGTCCTTAAAGTTAATATCAAGAGGAAAAGTAGGACTAAGTAAACTGGGTCACATTATGAGATTACTTGCATGTGTTTTTATGTTTTTTGACTAATAGGACATTCAACCTACATGTGTATATTTGCTAGACAATTTAATATTTTTCAAACATTCAAAATGATTTAACAAGACCTCAAATCATTGGATCAACTCTAGTGAAATCAAATCATCTTATTAGAAACATTGGATTAATTTTTATTTGGGGCTTTTCCACATTTTCAACATACATACCATGAAAATAATCATAGAATACAAAAACAGAAGGAGTACATGAAGCTGTCTCAACCTAACCTTCTCATTTTATAGGTTAAACAATACATAGTCTGAGTGATGAACTGACCTGCAAAAGATGATCCAAGTAAAGGTGGAGTTGAGACAAGAAACCAGCTTTCCTAACCCTAACCCCAAGACTCTTTGTCCTATACTAAGACAGCTTCTCACTCCACACTCCAAAATAATTTTACTACAATAGTGACTTGTTTTAATCAGGCAAAATTCCTTCCCTATTACTCTTTAAAACGTAAAAATAAACCCCCATCCAAAAACAATATATATAGGAAGCATCCTCAGTAACCACCTATACAACTAATTGGGGTTGAAGATTTGGTCATCCCAATATACTAAACTGAAAACTTGACAGACTAAATGAACTAAGAGCAACCAAAAAAAAAATCTCTTTCTAGTTCGTACTTCCTTTCCCACCCTTAAAATAACTTAGGATGTTCAACTCAAGCTGCACCTACATTAAGCTTATTTTATTTGATCCAGTCAAATAAGTTTAGCATTACTTTTGGCAAGCTAATCCTTTGTTGCTTTTGTTTGTAAATTGGCATGATATGTAAGAGCAGGCTCAGTATATTGACTGTGTTCATCCATGCACCTGTATTTTTTTTCTGTCTTCTATAGAACCAGTCATTTAAGAAGGCTTGGGAAAACAAAAACCAAATCACATCTTTAGATGCTTCACACGAGGCAGGAAAGATAAATTAGTAGGTTAAAAAAATTAACTAAATGCCCCACTCTCTTGAAGAATGGCATGTGAGTCACCTTCAAATGGAAGCCCTGTAGCATGATAGAGAGGGGACTGACTTCCTCTACAGGTTTCTACTCTTCCAACTCTTCAGCTCTCCCTGGTTTTTCAAAACACAGCTCTCTCTAAATATATGCAACTATGATCTCAAGAGCCACTAGGGGCACAGCCAGTGTAATGGAGTTTATATCAGGTCACTGCAGGTCGGATTGCTGCTCCATTTCTCTGGCTGTCCATCACATCAATTTTGTCATTATTATCTTCCATTTATAACTGACACTCAATGATAATGGACAGATTTGATATTCCCATTCCAGTGTTTAAAATATACCAACAAAATGAACACATTTTTTTTGAAAGAATGATTTTACATATTCTTGTGTCTGTTCTTTGCATCCAAAGATGACATATTCAAGGACTTTTCATCAACTAATAGAAGTTAAAACTGAATTCGTAGGCTGCTTACTATTTAAATGCAGTGTTCCCAGGTCAATTTAAACAAAAGATGTCCTTTCCTCAAGAATCAGTCCATCACACATTTGTGAGTCTTGCTCTTCTGGGACTCTTGGACTAGCCTGTCTCTTCAAGTGGCTATGTCTTCTGGACTTGCAAATGCAGAAGAGAGATTTCCAAGGAATGACCTCCTATTTCATCTCAAAAGCATGTGATAAAATTTAACCTGAGTCATCTTGATGTCCCCACTTGTCAGAGCAGCATCAACATTGGTGTCAATTTGAGTGACATGAAGTAAAGGCAGAATCATCCCAAAGCCTGACCCTACTTCCCAAGTGCTGAATCATCACTAGTTGCACCATCTTAAATCCCTGGCAGCTGGTTTCTGGCAGCTGCTCCATCATGTTTGCTCAGCCCTCCAGAAGACTACACACCAATTCCTAGAGCCTCGCATTTCAAGGGAAGCTTTAGAAGTGAGTAATTCTCCATAGATGAGCACAGCGTTTTATTTTTCAAAAGACAAGGGAAAATCCACACATGGCTGCAGACACACCTTCAGTCAACTGCAAAGCATGTGCAAACTCATGTGTCAGATCTGGTCCTAGAATTTCATACAGAATCACTCTTTGAACCATGTGCTGAAGGGAAGAGTAAACAGCTTCTTCCTTTTTGTCCTTGTCTTTTCTCCTCAGTACATCTGGTTAAAAGCCAATCAGTTTACCTGAGTCAAGGACAGGGGTTAACTGCTCTGTGTAAAACAATTTTCCCCGTGAGTCACTGTCCTTGGGGACTTATACTTGCCAAGTGTAATGTTAGTGCAAGTCCTGAATCAGTGCAATTCTGTAAACTGTTCTAGAACCCTCATATGAAGCTTTAACTAAGGGAGTAACTTCTCTTGATAGATCAGTTCAGTTCTAAATATAATTGTAGTAGTGACAACATATGAGGTGTGACTCTGTTCCCCTAAATCATATACAGTGTTATAAACCAATGCTTACTTGAGAGTTCATTAATTAAAAATAAATTAGTACAATTTAGGCACTGTGAATGCACTAAATAAAATGTTTAAAATAGTTCCCAGAGTAAGCTAGGAGGTAAATTCAACTGTTTAGAGCAATATAAAGTGTATTTTTTGATTTATTACTTGGACCTTCTATGTGACTTAAATGCTTTTTAATTTCTTCCAGCTTCACTGAACTAGTATCCAATTATCTCTTTATATAATCTGACATAGGCTATTTTTTCTAGTTTTCTTCTATCATTTCTGGTATCAGGCTTCTAATACTTTGCTTTAGCAAAGCACTTTCGAAGTTCACAGAGGAACTTTACCAATGCTTATCCTTTCATTGAGTCAACAACCTGAAGTTGGCTGCATGTACTTCTTTCCTTCCAATTGAGTTTGGAGCTGCCCTCTTGGTGCAGTGGGCATCATAATCACAACCTGAATCTAGGCTGGGCCTACAAACACAACACTGTGTTGAGACAGCTAAGCCCAGGTATTAAGAAGACATGGAAGCTTTGTTTCCCTCTGGAGCCATAAGGCACCATGCCAGACATCCAGGTTTCTCTCATGGAGAGAAAGGCCACATGGAGAGACCCAGGAATGTGAGTGTCAAGGTAGAGAGAGGCCTGCGGAGGAGCCCCAAGGTGCCAGCCTCAAATCCAATCTTCTGTCTAGTGGCTTCTTATTACAACCTTATGAGGCCAGTAGAGGAAACAGTCAACCCAAAGAACCACGAAATACAGTACAAATAGTGATTGTTTTAAGTCATGATGTTTTAGATGGTTTTTTAAGCAGCATAAAAGGTCGCTTCAGTCTAGTCCGAATGTTCAATAATACGGCAAATCCTTGAAGAATTTCAACCCCAAGCACACCTATTTCAAAGCAATTTTGTTGTTCTAAAATAATGTAGTCATAAATGGTATACAGAGGTAACTGAGAAGGGACAAGAAAATCTATGCTAAAACTGGAATAGGAAGCCAGAAAAGGGAAATACGCATGGAAAAGCAGTGTTTCCTAGGCTTTTGAATTAAATACTAAGCCATTCTGAATGTAGCCTATGTCCCAGGTTTTATTTAAAATAGAGAACGGTTGCTCCTGTTACAGGTTTACCTGGTTCTGACACTTTAAGGAGTGTGTCTAGTTCCTTTTTATTTTTTTCTTTTCAGTCATTCCTGGGAGGAAGAATTAAAAAGGAGATTCAGTGAAGAAAACCCATTTAAATCATGCTTTAAGTGGACTGGATCAAGCAGATAATCACCATAAGCCTTTGCATTTCTAGAAAGAACACGCTGTCTAGAACATGGAAAGTACCTGAGACCTTTCTCCGAGTTTAACTAGCCAGGGTTCTGCCATAACTTGGAGTGACTGGGGTGCAGGCATATTCCCCTCGGCTGGGATCATGGGCAGCTTCTAGGTCCCATCTTCCATCCAAAGGAAAAAACTGGAACACTATGTGCCCATTTACTATTCATCCTTGGAGTGGCTGTCTATCTAGAATGCCCACAAACCCTTGGACAAAACTAAGAAATTTGGAAGAAACATGTAAGTTAAAACTAGCTCAAAGTCACTTGTTTCTTCTATTTACTTATTTGGTCTGAGATGATTCCCACATTCACTTACCATATGGCATTAAATCATTCTGGTCCTTGAGTTATTATTACATGATTCAAAGAGTATAATTTACAGAATTGCCTGCCTAAGCTGCACTCCGTCCCACACCAAAAAAAGACCACAAGGAGGGGAGAAGAAAAATGACTGTTTCCTGGTAGCCCATATTTACGCAATTTTCTCCCACCACAGATTGTTTTGGCAGTCTAGACAGAGTCTTGTAAAATCCTTCCCTGATGTCATCCACATCCTTCCTTGATAAGTTCAAAATGAGTCTGGAGTAAGCATGGCTCCTCTGGCAATGTCATACAAATAATTAGTGCAGTACCACCCCAAAGAGCCTGGGGACCCCAGTGATTTCCACATGAAGGAAAGGGCTGATGAGCTGGCCACCAGATTATGTAAATATGTGGTGGACAGCACAGCTGCTGAAAGGAATAAAGAAGCACACATATGGACATTTCATGTTTTAAAAGAACTTTGTGGAAAACAGAACAGATTAGAGAGAGAAGTGGGCTAGATTCAGGGAAAGAACAAGAAAATTATTTCTTATTGAAGTTAGGGACACACTCTGAAATTAATGATTGCTTAAAAGACTACTGAAATTGCATTTCTAAGAGAATCCAGAATACTGGATCTTATCGCTATTATTTTTGCAGGAGTGGAGAAAAATATTCCGATTAGAGTTTGAAATTCAGATCATAAAAGCCGGATTTATTCTTTCATCATTTCATATTTTTATTTACCCATCAGCAGAGTGATAATTTATAGACAACAACACAGATATAGTAGGACTGTGAATGCCCAGCAATAACAGATGATAATAAAATAAATAATACATATTCAGTTATCAGGTTTATTGCTTCACTAAAATCACTTCCAGTTTGTTAACAAAAGGCTTTCAGAAAACATAATGACAGACATGTTCTTCTGTGAAAAGTCTGACCATTTTCTTTGTGCTCAATGTTTATTTTCATGTGACTACATATTTCTGAACCTCAGTGGGAATTGAAAGAATTGCACTTACAATATTCTCTTCAATCAAGTTAAATTCTCCCAAAACATGAAGTTGTAGATAGAAAGGTAAGAGGTGTTTGATTTCACTCTCATGTTTTCTCTGCAGTTGGCTATTTCAGAAGAGTAGGAAATACTTGCACAGATTTTCCACCACCTTCTGACATATTTCTTGACTCCTCAATCCTTTTCTCTCTGTCCACATGTTGAATGCTTTGCACCAGGCCCTTGATTTCTCCTCTTGCTGAGCTGTTTTCTGTCTCCTCAATGGAAGGTTCCAACCTCTACCTCAAAGGAAAACACAGGCCTAATCATGTTCTCTCAAAGTAAATGTCCTCAAAGGCCTCAAAAGTCCTGCCAATTGCTTCTGCCTACCTTCAACCCTCACCCTGCTGCTAGCCCTCCAGGTCCTTTGAAATACCCATTATCTTGGCCAATTCTTGCCCCTCCTTCAGGACTGCACCCTACTATATCTGACTAGAATATTACTATCCATTCTTTTAGGAACTAACCCAAATCACTCTATCAGTCTGTGTGGTTCTGCTGGGCTCCTTTAATGAACCAGTTCTAGCTCCACAGGCCACAACCATTATCACATGAAAACAGGCTTTGGTCACCCTGGTGCTGGTCACAGTTTCCAACTCATGGCTGTTAGAATTTCACATTCATCTGCTCTGACTCCATGCTTCCCCAGACTGGGACCTTCACTCCTTCCCTCAGAGAGGTTGAACTCTAAATCTGACTGGGTTTTTTTTTTTTAATTGATTGTAATTGGCATCCAATGTGATATAAGTTTAAAGTATATAATGTGTTGATGTGATGCATTTATATTTTATAGTGTTTACTGCCATAGCACTAATACCTCTGTCATATTACATAATTATTATTTCTTTTTTGTGGTGGGAACAATTAAGAGCTTGCCACGTTTACTGCAGCATCATTGACAATAACCATGACATGGAAATAAGCTATGCGCCTATAAATAGATGAAAAAGTTTTATGCATATTTACATATATATACACATGCATTTGTATATATATGCCCAATGGAATATTATTCAGTCATGAGAAAGAAGGAAATTCTGCCACTTACGATGTGATGAAACTCAAGGGCATTGTGCTAAATGAGAAAAGGCAGAAAAAGACCAATACTATATTATATTAATTACACAAGGAAACTAAAAGATCCAAACTCACTAGAACAGAACAGAATGACTACCAAAACCTGGGGAGGGTAGGGGATGGAGTGGGAGTTGAGGATATCTTGTTTTAGAATAGAAACTTGCAACTAGTCAATAAAGAGAAATCATGGAGATCTTATACACAGGATAGTAATTATACACAACAGCACTCTATTATAAACTCTGAAGTTGCTAAGAGACTATATCTGAACTCTGAACTTTGAAGTTAGCTTTCAACTACCTTTTGTATCATCTGCCTTGATTATCCCTTCCTCAGTTGTGGGCTTAATATTTTACCAGACCTTCTAGGATGACCTGTTAGCTTAAGTTTATCTCTGCTCCAGCCAACAGAAAATTCCCCAGTTCACTTAGGGAGCTCATAAAATGGTGTACTCCATTCTCCAGCAAAGATAATCTCAAGCTGTCTATGTTTTCAACAGACAGTAAGCTCTTAAAAACAATCACGGTACTTTACTCATTCTGGAATCCTCAGAACATGACAATTTCTTGTATGTAGCAGTGTTCATCAAATGAGAGACTGAATAATCTATTTCCTATGTATATATCTCATTATAGCCACCTGTTTTTCAGATTGCTAGGACTATCATGGACCCTAACAGATATTATTTTCATTAAATAATTGTCATTACTGTCCCTCTATATTATGAGCCCTTAAATATTTTTAATTAAAAATGGTTACTATTTTCCCTGTCTATTGTTTGATGTGTTATAATTTTGTTTGTGATTTAAAAAAGAAAAAATCTTTACAAGTTAAGATATATAATGGACATGTCCTTCTAAATTCAATATTGTGAAGTCAGTTTAGAGATAAAACTGAGAAAACTTTCTTAAATAACAGTTTGTGACTATGTGGAAAAGCATATGGTAGTCTTACTGCCCATGACAGAAATACAACATGCTTTTCAAATATGTCCATTAGAGAAGGAAGACTAAACCAACCAGGTTAGATCTTCAGCATTAACTGTTGTCTTGTATTATCTGTATCTTTACTGTCCTCAAACTGTTCAGAAAATCCTCTTATGCACAAAGGACTATGTCCCAAATGTATTTAATATTAATTTGAAGAAAGTATTGATAACTTATTTTTAAAAGATGTGAATCCCCAGAGATATCAGTGCAGGATAGACCATAAATATCTCTGATAAATGATACATGTAAAAGAAGTAAATTTGTTAACTGACTCTGGTGCCACTAATAACTCAACACATTTCTATCAGTTAAGATGAACAGACTGCCTATTGTGTGCCAATCAGAACTGTACAGGTAGGGATATTTTTCATGAAATATTGGCTTATTGCATGAAATACTGCAATTGGATAATTGCATAAAAACTGACTTTTCAACTTAAACTCTAATCTTACTGTAATGAGGTAGGATCTGAATTTAATTTAATTACATCTACAGATTAGAAAATATAAGTTAAAAGTACAAGGAAATATCATTTCACTTACCAGTTGCAATACTTAAGGAGTGTGAGAGTAGCAGATGTTAGTGCTCATTTGGGAAACACAATACTCTCACACATTGCGGCATAGGTGCAAAATGCTAAAGTCACAAGAAGAGTAACTTGGTAAATACACAGAAAAACTGAAAAGGATATTTATCTTATGACCTATCAGTTTCATCTGAGTGTACTTATTTAAAAACAAAACACTCAATCTATATATATGAAGAGACATGTTTATTGTAACCTATTTTAGATCAGCCAAAAACCTAATTATTCCATTCATACCCAGATATATGTAAGAAAATAAATTGTGCTATATTTATATGCTAGCCTAGACAAGTTAAAGTTACCATGCATATATACTAATGAATGAAAAAAAACTACAAAATTATATATTAATTTATGTACACTGAAAAGCATAAATAAGATGACAGCATGTGGGTACTACTTTAAATATGTCAGAGGATGAAAACTGGTAGTGGGCGTTCAAAATTTACTTTGGCCATAGCCTTTGGAAAGGGGGAAAGATAAGGGGGCCTCAGGGTGTCAGACTTAAGAACAATTTAGATGTATTTATAAATTTTAATTTAAAAAATTCTGAGAGCAATGATGAGAAAGCATTAATTCTGGGTGGTGAGGGTATAAGTATTTATTACATTACTTTGAACTTTTCTACATCTCTTCCATATCTCCAATAACATATACAAACAAGGGAAAGTTAATACTAACACAAAACCACAATGTCAGTGGGAATGAAGCATAAATGAAAGGTTAACTTTGTTCCTGATATCCTCTCAAACCAAACATGCCACTTTCTGTGATCTCCTGCTATGACATGTTTGAGTATGCCACTTCTAAGGCGATCCCTTGTCAACAAGGTTATATTCAGGTTTTTCTCAGAGTGGCCAAGTTCTTCTTGGTCTGAATCCTCTGTAGCTCTTCCTTTGCCTTCTCAACACACCTACCTCATTCCCTGTATCATCTGACCTCACTGTTGCCTGAACATAACACACTTTTTCTAGCCTCATGTACAAGTTGTTCTCTTCTCTGTGATGTCCTTTGCCTTCCTGTCCACTAAAGTAGTCACCTCATCCAGAGACTCTTCCATGACTCTTCAAACAGAATGATGGCTCCACTCACCTTATAAAACCCCTGTTTTGAAGCATTATTTATAGCTCTGTTCTCATGCTGACTGATTTCCTCAATATCAGGGATGTATATATTATTAATTTCTGTCCTCCTTGTATAAGACAGTGCATGAGACATAATTCATCACACAAATATTTGATGGATTCAAATAAGAATAATCTGCAAAGAAAATATCCCAGAAAACACCCTTTTAAACCAAAGACAAACAATCCTCAGCATTAACTGTTCTTTTGGATGATCTATATTTTACTGTCCTCTATCAATGTTGCTTAACAGGAGTAGTCTTGTTTTTCCAGATGGAAAAAAGCAGGAAATCAACTTCTCCAATATGACTTTGGTGATTTCAAAATTTCAATATGATTTCAATATGACTTTGGTGATTTCAAAATTCTATTAAGAAGGTCTTGTAAAATCACCCACATGAAAGAAAAAAATGTGGAGATACCCATTGAGAAAATAGATGGTCACACAAAAGTAGCTGACACAAACTATTCTCCTAAGGATTTTACTTATTTTACTCCTAAGGAATTATCTCTCAACACTCACTACAAGCATAAAGAGTAAGTAGTATCATGGTACCCATTTCACAGATAAGAAAATTGAAGTGCAGAAGTCAAGCAATTTGTAAATGTCACATGATTAGGATACAGTATTTGAACTTAGTAGGTATGGCTCCAGACACATAGTCTCTATGTTTTACTAATTTTCATTGCTTCCTGTATGTAATTTGTTTATGTTGCCAGGATATACATGTTAGATGGATTTGTCTTTTTTTTTTTAATTGTTCACACTTTTTATTAGGGACATGCAAATCAAAATCTATGGAAAGCTGTGTGTGGGATCCTCAAGTTAATGAAAATGGAACTACCATTTGACCCAGCAATTGCTCTCTTGGGAATCTACCCAAAAGAGACCTCAATGTGGGTACAAAGGAACACCTGTGCTCGGATGTTTACTGCACCACTATTTATAATTACAAGGACATGGAAGCAACCTAAATGCCCCAAAAACAGATGACTGGATGAAAAAATGTGGTATATATACACGATGGGATATTACCCATCAATTAAAAATGACAAATTCGATGATTTTATAACAACATAGATGTACTTAGAAGAAGTCATATTAGCAGAAACAAGTCATAAAGAAAAAGACAGAAACCAAATGGTTTCATTAATATATGGGATATAGTGAAAAAATAAACAAAAGACTTGAGGAAAAGTCAAAACAAGCTAAGCACCAAACTGAAGCGCACAACTTTGAGCAGGAGGGAAAGGGGGAAAGGGAGGGGAGGGTGGGGGGGTAAATCCCTGGGATTACGATGTTGTGAAACTTATATATATATATATATATATATATATAAAATCTCAATGAGTTATCATCTCATACATGTTAAAGTGGCTTCCACATAAAAGACTGCTATAGAGAATTAGCAAGGATGTAGAGAAAGAAGAAGCCTTCTACACAGTGGGAATGCAAATTGGTATAGCCACTTTGGAAAGTGGTATGCATCTTCCTCAAAATAATAAAAACTGTATCATATGATTCAGCAATCTTCTAGGTATGCATCTGAAGAATATGAAATCTCAACTAAAGAGTTACAAATACACAATGTTAGATGGATTTGATCACTCAATATTCATTTGTTTCTCTACAGGTATTACTTCTTAAAATATTAAAATATTTCCATGGTAGGTGGTGACCAAACACTAGCCTAAGATCCCTATGTACCACATTTTATTATGCTCATCAAACTGGACCACCTCTGAGACATCAACATCTCCCCCAAGACACACACACACACACACACACACATACACATAAATAGAGCCTGGCATCACCCCCACCCCTGCTCTAGGTCTACAGTCCCAGCAGTGCTGATTACTAGAATTCAAGTAATTCAGGTGGGTAAATACTGTAAATTGTAAATGTCATCCCAAACATAAGAGAAGCACAATATGAACATCACGTTGTATGCAATACTGGTATGGCGGGCGAGAAGAGGTTCAGTGAGTTCTTTGAAAAGGTTGGAAGGAATCCCAAATCTCTGGGGTTTGCTACACAGGCTTTGGACTCAGAGAAATGGGTTTGCCCCTCAGCCTCACCTTTTACTTATTGTACGGTTTTGGGCAAATGACTTAACTGCAACCTATTTTTCACTCAGGGGTGATGCTAATCGTTCACGGGTACTTTGAGGATTAAATAATAGAAAGTATATGGAGTGCCTAATTTAGTGTTTGGCACACAAGATGTGTGCTCAGAAGATGTTAGTGTGCTGGAAATGACTGTTATTTTATAAAATAAGCACAGTAGCAGTGTCCACTTTATATGGTGTTTAGAAGAATTAAATCCATTAAAAGAAGCAAGTCTATTAGAAAAATTTCCTGACATATAATAAAATCTCAATATAAATGTTAGATATTATTATTTTGCTGTAGGCATCTTCTATTTAAAGTTTGTAATTTATGTGCCATTTTTTGAGACTAGACCTTCTATTTTAAGCTATATTTTCTGCAGACTGAAATTCTGTGAAAAAATTTATAGAAATTTTTGCATAAAATTTCAAATCTTAATATAGCTGGCATAGCAGTTTCAAATGATGTTTATGCTTTCAGTTTCTAAGTTCCATAAAAATCAAAACATCTCACTTATAACATTTGTCAGAAACATGTTTTAGTATTTTGAGGCAGTGCTGAGTGGACTCTAACTTTGACAGAAACTTATTCAAAAAGGAAAGGGAAAAACGACTTACATTTAAATTTTGTTTTAAATTGACTTTGACAAAAAGAAAATGAATGTTCAAGTGGAAAATCAAAACGCTATCCTAGGGGAGAGTTTTTGTTTTCTTTTTGGAACATGGAGGGGAGGGCTTTAAGGAGTGGGATGGAGAGGAAACTAGGGAGTTACCTCTGTGGATTCCCACAAGTGAGATGAAATCCCACTCAAGCCTTAGTTGCCATAGGCAACCAACAGAAACACTAACACTGAAGGAAAGGGCATTCTGGTTTTAAGTTGATATTTCTTACATATCATCTGAAAATACAGAATGAAGCATTAAATACTTCACACCAGTCCTGCCTCTGCAAATGGTGAGAGTTATGGCCATAAACAATTTGTACAACTGTTTCTTGGAACCACCATGTGTAATGTTTTTTGGTTGGACTTGGTAGTTTTTTAACCTCCAATTTAAGCTTCACATAAGCAACTGTAGAAGGTAACATGTCTAACTTCATGTGCTGGGCTTCATGTTGAGCAGATGGCTTAATGTGACCATCTCACTTTTATTATACCCCTACTATGCACTCTATAGACACAGAAATATGATAATAAAGGCAATGTTATAGGAATAAAAGGTAGCATAGGTAGAAAAATGCTAAGAGAAATCATATTCTCTCCTGGAATGTCCATGTTAGCCGTAGAGATGAAAGTATAATCTCCAATAGGTGGGGTTAAATACTGTAAATGAGGTTGAGGGGTGTGTGTCTGCATCAGAGAAGATTCTGGGTTGTGTCCTGAACAGAATTTGAAGGATGAATGAATAGTGAATAAGTAGGCCATCATATAATCAATAAAACTCATTCACAAATGAACTGTGTCTCTCAGTTGATGGTTGCATATTACCTATGTGCAGTGATCTCTTTAGAAGTAAGGCATCCCTTTATGTGGGTATCTAGCATTTAAGGACTCTTGCTACTCAGTGGTTTACAGTTCTCTCCCAGCAGTTCTTGCAGGGCCATATTTATAACATTTTGTAAACAGCAGGACAAGCTGCCACCTTAGTTTTGCCTGCACAAGACTCAGTTCCTGTCTGCTCCCACCAGGCAGGAATAGGACAGATGCTATGCTATAGGACAGACCCAATGCTATTTTCAGCCAACAGCACCTCTTCAATGAGTTACCAAGCCACCCAGAGCAAAGATTTCAAAAGAACAGAACAGCAAACAAGTCTTATATGGTATTTTATAAAGAGCCAGAATTTCTTTAAGGACTACACCAATTTCATTTAAAGTTTTCAGGGGCCTTGTGTCTTATACCCCAGGAACTTAATGTCCTTCTAGCAGCCTCTTAAATTCTGGCCATTGAGATCAAAGTCAGTGAGCAATAATATTGCTTAGAAGATGGCATTTTTCTGTCAAATTTTTGTTCTACTCTGGGAAGAAAATCAGAACCCCAGGAAGATGTATTTTATCTGTCTCCTCCCAAGTAGGAAATAGTTAATAATAAAAGCAATGATTACCATTTTTGGAGTCTTATTCTGACCCAGGCTCTTCCACAGACATCAACTAGCTAAATCCTCTTGATAATCTGCAATGACAAGTACTATATGCCCTGGTACCTAAGGCTCAGAGACATTAAGTGACCCAAAGGTAAGAATATTATGGCAAGACCTTAAAATACTTTTCAAATTAGAATTTATCTGTAACCCTGGCACAGTATTTAAGTTTCTTTTTTAAAATAAGGTATAGTTTTTTAAATTTAGGTAATACTGCTTTACAACATTGGCATTTCAATATATAAGACGTCCCTGAGGATATTGGCAAAGAATCCAAGTTCATCAGCCAGAGGGAGGGCCCCCTCCCTTCTCTGTAAAGGAGTCTTCTTGATCCAGTTCCCCTACAGTTGCAAACCGGGAGAAAAGTAGGCCAGCTGAGATTGATATTTTTGGCAAGGCAGGAAAATCTTTGTACATTTGTTATGCATGTCGCTCATCTTACTTTTGTCACTGTTCAGATTTACCTGTGAATTGCTTACCTAGGAATATGTTCAACTGTGAACTATGAGCCAATAGTTTAGTAAAGGTCACTATCAAGTGCATTTCAATCTAAATTAGGAAATATTGTTTTCAATCCATTCCCTTTTCAATCTAAATTGTTTTCAATCTAAATTAGAAAATATATACTGATAGAAGAAAATAATGTTTAGATTCTAGGCATAAGACATAACCAAATGACACCTCAGGTGATAGCACACTTCAGAAGCATCTTTTAAAACTATTTCCTTGTTTAGAATATATCTTTATATGTATTTGTAATACTTGACACATAAATAAGAACTCAAAGGAATGTACAAAGACACTCACAAAGTAAATTCAAAGCTATTTAAACAATGAGTAGTACATTAGAAGTGTTTATTCTATTACACATTTTCTGTAGTGGCAACAATAACGATGTAAACATTCAACGGTATCAAACATCTCAATATTTAAAATTTTTAATATATTTGTCAATATTTTACTTCATCTGTTGAAACTACACCACTTGATCTTGTCAGATCTTTCCCAACAAAACCTGTAAACTTTTTGCTTGTTTTTTTCCTCATCTATATTAAATTATATTCTGCCCTTTCCTTAATGCATATCAAGAGTCTTACAAAATATGCACCGGAAGGTAAATAAAGTATGACAGGGCATGACAAATTAAAAGAGGAACAAAGGAAATTTTTTTTTGTTTTGAGACTAGGTCTTGCTATTTTTGCCCGTGGAACCACAGGCTCACATTGCCTGGGGTACCATGGACTCAAGCGATCCTCAGCCTCAGCTTCCCAGGTAGCTGAGATTACAGGTGTGCGCCACCACATCCAGCTATTTTTTGGGACTAAGTCTCGCTATGCCGCCCCAAGTGGGACTCGAACAGTGATCCCTAGCTCCAGCCACTTCATAGGCTGAAGCTTACAGGCACGAGCCACTGTGCCTGGCAGAACAAAGGAAATTAAGCCAGGGGCAAAGATTAGACTGAAAGAATAGAAAGCATGAACCCCCATGACCCAGACAAATGCTGAAGGAGGCAATAAAGTAGGAAAGCAGTAAATATGGTAGTAAACTTAGCAGCAGCTAAGTGAAGAAAATGTGATCTGTTCAGAGTCCATAAGATAAGACCAGACTGAATGCTCAGAAGAATTACATCTGTTCTTTGTAGTGAGATCAGACAGCAATCCCTCCCAGGAGGCCCCAGAAAGAGGATAGTATGTGACATAGAATCCATTCTTGACAACATTAGAATCAGAAGGTTGTTCTTATAAAGACCCCCCAATGCAGACTAATGAGAGCCTATGAAGTCCAGCAGACTAAAAGATTACCGCAGAGATCTTTAATTAGTTACATTTTCTTGAGCAGAGCAAATAAAAGCTCAAAAATTTCAAAGGGAAAGTTAGGATCGTCCTTTGGTGATAAAGGCTCAATTCAACCACTTTTGTCTGGTTCAAGTCCAAAAATTTTCAGGGACCATGTACGAGTTTATTTATAATTACTTATTGGTTGATGTGGTCCTTAGAAAGATGGCTTTTAAGCCACGTAGAACGATCAATCATGGGGCATGTGAAAGACACTGTTAGGCCTAGTGTTGATTAAATAGAGTTGACTGGAAATGGTTGTTCACAGCTACATTGTTAGAGACTAGAACGTTGCATTAGTGTCTTTCATCCTTGGATATTTTGTTTACCTTGCTGGGACTGAATTTCTGCAAACCAAAATTGTCCTCCCCCAGATCTGCATAGGGAGCCCAGAGGGAGATGGAAAGGCTGGAAAGGGAATGGACTGGCTTCATGAATATTTGCTGCTATGCCAGAAATGAGTCTCCCCCCAACAGAGCGAAGCAGTGGCTGATTCCACAGAAGCAACTCACAGGCTTTGCACCTCGACTTCCACCCATCAGAGAAACCAGCACCAGTGCTCATGCTCCCTTGTCAGACTCCTGAGCTCAGAGAAGGGTCACTCCTCAAGCCTCCTGAGGCACCAGCACCTCCACCTCAGAGGTCTGCATCTTAGTAGACCCTTCAGTAAGTCACAAGCTTCTCAGACCTCAGTCTGTTCCTTTTCCAGCCTTTGTGGTGGTTGCTGCTTCCTGCAGTTATCACCATTGAAGTATGTCAGTGTTACTTTTTTGTATTTTTCTTTTCCCCAAACCCAATTAATAGTATTTTGGTGTCTGGTTTCTGTTTTCAGGACCCCTACTAACATCGTAGTAAATACATGTTGGCTCCAGAGGACCCAAAATTTCAAAAATTGAGGAGTTGTTGGTTCCTTGAGTAAATGTAGTTTAGCTCATTCACTCCTTCCTTCCATCCCTGGAAGGGATGGGCTTTAGCAAAGGTGCTATCTATAAAATGACTTGGTTTTGGTCATCTCTGAGTGTAAGCGATTGATATGGTCAGGTCATAATACCAAGTTGGTATCTGCCTGTTGGCACATGAATATTTGGTACCTATTGTTTGGTTTCTTGCATGGATTAAGTAGCATGAATATATTCATTTTATACCTAATTACCAAAGGTTTATATGTTCCATATAGAACATTGGAAAAAAATGAAGCATAATACAAAAAGTTTGGATTTTTGTATTCCCACTATGCTTATTTGTATTTTGTTATAATTATGCATCAGTATTGCATGTATTTATACATATTGTATTAAATACCCATTGCAGGGGCCCACAATAGTGGCAGCATAAACCCCTGGAATGACAGAATACCGAAAGTGCTCTCAGTGGGACAGGATGCTATGCTCTAAGACATGCCTCTAGATCTTAAAAAGTAGAATCTCTTTCATTATCATCAATTGTCATGAGAACTTTGGTCATGTAAAGACTTTATCCATTCATCTAATATATTCAACACAAATTATATTTCAGCTATTCACTGCTACACAAAAATTCATGTTGTCTTACCAATATAGCACAATACTCTTTTTATTATGTTCATGATTCTATAAGTGGAATACTGAGGCAGGGGACAGAGAAAATAGTTCTCCTCTGTGAGGTAGGTCTGTAACTCTCCTGGAGAGACAGACTAGCTCCAATGGTCTATGTGGTTTAGGCTGGTATGTGAGTTCCTCGGGTCTTTGCTACATGATGTCAATAGGGGGTGACATGGGCAAAGTGCCTCCATTACTCACACAATTGAGATATCAAAAGGAAATAGATGGGTTCTCTCTCTCTCTTCCCCTCTCCCCCCCCCCCCCCCATGAGATCAGCTTGAGCTTCCTTATAGCATGGCAACTGACTTCCTGTAAACAAGCATTCTAAGAATACACAGTGGAAGCCTTAAGGCTTCTTATGGCCTAGGCTCAAAATTCACATAGCATCATTTCTGCCATGTTTGTTGGTTACACAGGGCTAGTTAGTCAAAGCTAGCACTACACTGGGAATGGTTCTTCAAGAATCCATTGTTAGAGAATAGCTACTGTATAGCATTTTGCACATCTGTAGGCTCTTTCACTTGAATTTTCTTAACTATTTTTCTTGAATTTTCTCACTATACACTGAAGGTAGAAGTTTGCGGATTCTCATTACTAAAAGCAGAAGATGAAAAGAGAAATACCATGGTTTTCCAAATAAAAAGTCATTTGCTTTTGGAAACATTTTTCTCATAAAGTATGTAACATACTTGAAAGTCCAATCAAAATAAGCAAATAATAGGGAATCGGAGACAGAAGTTATACAAGAGGAGAACCTAGAGAAGAGTACGGTTTAATTACCAAGCACTACGGCAAAGAATATCAGTTATACCAGAAGAAGCAAATATTGGAAGGGAATCTGTGAACAGGATCCATAAAAGGCCCATTTCTGTAGAATTGGTACATGAGCCAGGAGAAGGATTATTAAAGAAAACCCACTAGAATAGACATTTATGAAAGGCTTGGTTATTTCCATTAGAAATATGATGAAAACAGGCACGTTAAGCAACTTCCCCTAAAATACATAACTAGTTAACAGACAAAATCAAAATAAAAGCTTAGATTCTATAACTAGAAATCAGTGCTCTTTTTTTTGATGTATTTTGTGATCCCCTAAAGCAGACATCACATCCTATACCAGTTCTTGGTTGTAAATATATAAGCTTGCTTTGGCTGTGTATATAAATAGGAATAGGTAAGCTACTTGGTAGCTTACTGAGTGGATGAGAACCTGGGAGAATCAGTCTCAGAAAATGTTAAGTGAGGGACTCATGGTCAAGCTGAACGAAGGGACTAGTCACGCACTGGCCTTGGCACTTCCAACCTCTGGACCCTACTAGTAAGTAGCAGCTATTGCCACTGCTGTTTACTAGCATCATTGATCACAATGTTAGGGGATTTCTCATGCCTTGGTGTCATCTCTCAAGACACAATGTCCCAGAGGGTTAGCATCTAATCAGTCAAATCTTTAACCACACAATCAAGCTGCCAGGCGATTGCTAAGAAAGGAAACATCTACCTCCATCTCTTACCAAATCATACCGGGGTCAAGGGATCCTCAAAGTGAAATGCTGACTGCTGACTAAACAGAAATAACAGCAAGTATCTGTTATACATCATTTTTACTTTACCTGCAGTGCCTCATTTTGTCACTCATTCTATATGAGGTTTCAGAAGGAACACACCATTCTCACTGAAAATATAAAGCAATCGGAGGCAAAGATGCTTAGAGATGAAAGTAAGGAACATCTGGTCAAGGCCAGGATATTGGTTAGTGCATTTCATTTTCTGAGGCTTATTCTCTGTCCTCGCCAACCAGCAAAGAGAAGAGAACAAAGCTGGCTGAAGGCTAAGGTTTGTTTCTGCAACAATGACACTCATGAGAGTACCTGTGTTTGCCAATATTAACAATCAAAAAAGACGATGGTGTGAAAGTCAGTATTACATCAGTCTTTTTTGAGGCCAAGATTATAATAGGATGCTTTGAGTAAGAACTGCATTTTTTAGAGTGACATGCAAGAAGGGCTTTCAATGAATTCCCCCCATGACATCTTCAGCAGAGTATGAGATTCTGATATGTGCAGTCTTGCAAGTCATTCTCTGTGTATTATAAGAGAAGGCTCAGAATGGGATGAGGCTGAGAACAGGACAATAGGAGCCTTGGGATCTAATCAGAGGAAGAAAATAAGTATATATTGATTTGCTTTGTAATACCAACAGGAAAATTCAAGAAGGGAATCTAAAGGAAAGGGAATTTCATGGTCCAGAATAAGTTGAGGAAAGAATTACTCAGAGGATATCATGAGTATATTTGGCTATAACAGAGACTGGGAGAAAATAACCTCAGCTACATGCCAAGGTTTTGTTAACAGAGAGAAGTTAGACTTGGCTTTGAACTAAAGGGGTAAGATGGAAAAAGCAGAATGAATGACAAGATAAGTTGCAAGGGGAGGTAAAAAGATTTGAACAGAGTCAGATATAAAAGCCAAAAATGAGAGGGTGATGGAGGAAAAAATTTTTTTGACTTCGTGTAAGATCACCTAATATACTCAGTCTGGGTGTCTTTAAGCTCTTAAAAATACAAAGTAGTCTGAAAGCAAGTTTTGTTTCTTTTTATATTTACTGTCTCGTGCTAACCAGATGTTTATCCCTGATTTACAGATGGAAAAACTGAGGCTGAGAACTAGTAAATCATTTAAACCAAAACCATATAATTAGCAGTGGACTAGCTGAAATTTAAGCCCAAATATGTCTGGTTCAAAATCTGGGGATCTTTTCACTTTAAAATGATGATTCTGAAATTTGGAAAATTTATATTTAAAAGTTATCAGTTCTTGAGTTAAGCAATAAATAGAAGAAAGAAACATCCTCTTAAGTTTCTTAGTAAATTTTATTCATGCATTCATTCATTCATTTGAGACTAGTTCTTGCTATGTTACCTGGGGTACTCCCAATCTGGGATCAGATCTGAGTGCACAGATCTCCGATCGGATCTGGGATCCCACGGACTCAGGTGATCCCCAGCCTCTGCTTCCCAGGTAGCTGGGATTACAGGTGCATGTCACCATGCCCAGCTATTTTTTTGAGACTAGGTCTCGCTATGTTGCCCAGGGCAGGTCTCAAACCCGCAGACTCAATCAATTCCTAGCCTTGGCCTCCCTTCTTAGGCTGGGATTAAAGGCACCGTGCCTGACCCTTAGTAAATTTTAAAGGAAATAAATAATAGGTGAGTATCATTTTGGTGGGAAGAGAAATAGAAAGGAGATCAAATACACTCATTCCAGTTCCCCTTCCCTCCAGATATATGCAATCTATTCAGATTTCAAGGCTTAATTTTTTTCTTAATTCAACTAATGCTGATGTGGGTGAGATAGGTGGATACCTCCAAAGATCTGTGCTGAGCTCCTTGTCACAGACTGATTGTTGGGAAGAGGCTGTCCAACCAGACCTATTAATTCCAGCTCTTCTTTTATCTAACTAGAACCTTGTAACTCTTAACTCTATGATTCCTTAAGGATGCCCTCTGCACCATTCCTCTGTCCTCTCTGCCAGCTGGTTGTTACCACCAGGTCACCCTGGACACCACTTAGAGACAACAGATTCTGTCAGTCTAGTTCCTAAATAATTACTACTGTCTCCACTCTTTCCCTCCCCCAAACACAAAGACTAGTAGTGTTAACCACTTGAGCAAAACAAGATGTTTTATTTTGACTTAAGTCATTAATATTTGGGGATTTCTTTTTTTATAGCTGCTGACATTACTTAAACTAACACAGTGCAATCAAACCATGCAGACTTTTTCTTTCTTGGCTCAGTTTTTAGTACCAAATTGTTAGAATTTGCTTAATTATGTGAACTTAGTTCAGGAGCCAATGACTCTGCAGTTCCTAGCTAACTCTCCCTGGCCCTATTAGTCCACTTGTTACTCACTAAGTAAGTAGTTAATGAACATGCATCTTATGCTGTATATTAAGCATCTTATCAGACTACAAATAAAAATTTAAATGTCCTTTTATAAGTACTAACACAATGATACTAACTACAAAGATATAAAGGCAACATTGCTCATGTAGCAAAAAAGTGGAAAACAGATAAATGTTCAAGAATAGAACAATGGATAAATTAGCCCAACAAAACACCAAGAGTTATTTTAAAGGGGACTTGAGTTTGAACTTGATTCAGTCAGGATTTAGAGATGACTGAAACTTTTTGAGAAGACAAGCGAAATGCTGACATAGCATTTTAGCAGGAACAATCAAAGTAATAGAGTCAACTGAATTAGTAACATTATTATCAACAAGATTGACCAGTGGCCTTCAGTATTTGTTCTTTCCTACTCTTATTAGCAAGAGAATTCCAGAGTATTAGCTGATCAGATAATAGTGCAACTAAAGTCAGTATTTCCCAGTGTCCCTTAAGATAGGCATAACCTCAAACTAAGTTCTGACAGGGAGCTGTTTTAACAGGAGGTAGGACTGAGTATTGCTCTCTGGTTACTCCCATTCAGACATCTTGGCCAGATGGGAGAAGCCAGACCATGGGCATAGTGAGCTGCCATGAGAGTAGTACACTGTTTGATGACCAGGAAATAAGTTCTGTGACTGCCAAAGTTTTCAAGCAATATTTGCATGTGAGCTGCAAGCAAACTTCATGCTTTTGACTCAACAGTGCCTTTTCCTTTTCTTTGTCTGTGTGCTCTTGATCCTCAATCTTATCAAATGCTCTACAGGCATTTTCCAATGGAAAAAGTATCTCTTTAAATGAACACATAACCAGGTTCCACTGAGACTCCCCAATGTGGCAGACTGGATTCCTACAAAGAAATCCTCTCACAATTCTCTCCTGCTATCTGCTCTTTCAGCTCTATTTAGGGGAGGGAGGGAGCCTTCATTGCTGTTTAGGCTTGAGAATTTCATCTCTCTACCAACAATAAAATAAAGAATTGATTATCTTGCCTTAGCTAAAACTGAGACAGGAAAAAAAAACTATTTTAGCTCTAAACCCTATAAATAATAGAAAGTTACTAACTAGAGAAAACAAGCAAATTCAGACAATATCTTTTTTTTTCAGGAAAATATCTTAAAACAATATAAGACTATTTAAAAAAGTTAGCTTAGAGAACCCAAGGCAGGAATAAAGATAGACTCAGAATAGCAAAGAACCTGTTGCTGAGAAATAAGGAACCAGGAGGACTTGCTCTGGATTTTGAGTTGCTGATTCCTGCTTCTCTTTGAAACAATGTTTAATTATTTTCTCTTAGCAAATAATATTTCTGTGTTATTTGCTATACCTGGTTGAGGGTGGATGTCTCAGAACTTTGTAGTTTTTACACACCCAATAGTTGAGGTATTAACATTAATCCCATATTTGATGGATAAATAATATTTGAGAAATTAGAATTTCTCGGCCTTATTCCAAATTCCTAAAAGACAGACTGTGATTGGCCCAGTTTTGACCAGATATCAAAAGAACCTGGAGACAAGGGGACAGAGAACAAACTTAGCTTTAGGAAGACCTTCCTGTGAGAGAGGGATTGAGAACAGTAGATCACGTTGAGATGATTACCCCAAACTACCATTTTCATCTAGAAGTAAAAATTTGCAGGGGCTTGAGAGAGATTGCTGAGATAGAACCAACAGACCTTGGAAGCCTAGTGAAAGTAGATAAGAGAAAGAGTTGAACATACAGAATAACTTGGAGAAGAGTAGAGGCCACTGACTTAATAGGAAACAGAAGTGAAAGATAATAAAGTATCAGTCTGGATAGACCAAGTTTAAATTTCTGATGTGACATCTGAATATCACTTGGCAAAAGGTAGGATTGAAAGGTAGAATTGGTAAAAAGCTAGAGTTGAGAGTAAGAGATAGTAATGTTTTAATTCATTTCACTGAAGAATTGATTCTGAATGCCTTCTTTGTGGAAGGTGCTCCTTTGGGTGCTGGGAATATAGCAACAAGCAAAACAGACGAGCCATCTTAATCAGATAATTGTATTCCCATGATTTTACTAATAGGTTTAAAGATTTTATGAAACTCTTTAAAAAATCATATGTATTAAGGATTGAATGTGTCTCTCTAAAATTCATATGTTGAAATCCTAACCCCCATTGAGAGGTCCACTGTCTCTTCTTTCAAGTGATAGCACAGAAGAAAGACAATAGTCTATGATCAACAAAGTAGGTCTCCCACCAGGCGTGGAATATGCCAAGAACTTAATCTTGAACTTCTTATCCTCCAGAACTGTGAGAAATAACTGTTCCTGATTTAAGTCACCCAGTTGATATTTTTTGTTATAGCAGTCCAAATAAATGAAGGCAACATGTATATGCTTAAGTGTATTTTTCTAGGGAAAAAAAGTCCCTGGCTTTCAACAGGATCTCTAAATCATACATGACCCCAAAGAAACAAAGAATTACAGAAACAAAACTACACTCAGACATTAAAAGAAAATCTATAGAAAGAACAGAAGCTATTCATTGACAACATCTTGATTAACACCAATGTTGACAATGTGGGAGGCTGAAGAGAAACCAGAAAAGAAACAGTCAAAGACAATAATATTTTGAAACATTACTCAATATATTGTATTTTTTTTCTTCTTGCCAATTCCTTTAATGCATAGTTGACTATAAACCCTGAGGCAGAGACTTAATGTGTTAAGGAAACAAAGAAAAAAGAATGGGGAGAGATTCTCAGCAAGAAAAAAATAGTTATTCTTTTTGAATCCAAAAGAGGCTCTTGAATGCTAGCGATGAAGACACTAACTTTGAGAGACTGTTGTTTTTATTTTTAAACCCCCCAAAGCAAAAAGTCTGGTGAACTCAGAGTACTTTCTTCTTTAAACTATAGAATCTGTTAAGAATTTGTGTTCATTCAAGAGTAAATTTTGTAAGAGAGAGGGAGGGAGGAGGGAGTGTGGGAGAGGGAGCGTTAGAAAACTTTCTGGGATGGAAAATAAAAAAAGGAGGGGGAGTTAGGATAGTAATGTGAGTTCTTGTCTTAGAGTAAAAGTCTGAGTAGAAATAAAGGTGAGTCAGGAGATTGACAAATCAAGTTTGAAAGAGGACCCAGGGCTCCTCTTTCAAACTCTGGAAAGAGATTCCTGAAGGATCTTCTGTCAACATGGAGTAGCCAGAGAAAAGCACAACGGTATTTTCCGGACAGGTCTGAGCAGAGTAGGGATCGAGACAGCCTCTCCCCTTCTCTCACTGCCCCTTTAGATTTCCCTGAGATATACAAGAGATTTTTTTTTTTAATTAATGAAACATCAGAATAGCTGACAGTTGAGAAACAGTTTTTCAGCCAGGGGTTACCATTAAAGATAACAAGTCAAAATGACCGGTTATGAAAGAGAAAAATAAGGTCAGGATAGACTTTGTCAAACATTGTAGGGTAAGCAAAGCCATGAATGAGAGGAGACTGAGACTAAGTCTGAAAGGAGCACAGTGTCAACCACTGTGGAACAGTGTCAGGTAGGAGTGAGTCAGCAGAGACTGACTGCTGAGTCTCTGGGGGCCATCACCTCGCAACTGCAGAGCAAATACTGAGGCATGTCATCAAAAGTAATTGAACCTTTAGCTCAGTGAGAGAAGTGAATGGCTATCACAGAGAACTGGGGCAGAGAAGAAAGAAAGGAGGGAAGGGAGAGGTAGGCACAAGGGGTATTTGCAATGGTCACTTGATGTATGGTGAGCAGAACATGTACACATATGGAAGGTCAAAGTTGTAACCCCTAAATTAAATTTAAAACCACTTTTTTTAAAAGTGAATTCCAGCACAGTCACTCCCATAGTGAGAAGTAAAAGGAAACTCCTCAGAGTTCCAGATTTCCTTAGGCAGAAGGGAAAGAGAATGCAGAAGGCAGGAGTCAAAGAGGTTTGTACTTTAATATAGCAATCTTTAATACAGAATATCCTTGATAAATTTAAGTTCTACACCACCCATGATGATGAAAGTCACTACCTTTCATTGAAATGAAATAAAATTTCATTGTTGTTTGTTTGGTCCACCTGTTGTGTAGATTTTATACTTACTTCTGAAGAAGTCAAGTTCAGAGGGATGTCAAGAAAAACTTTCTGGTCAGCTCCAAAAACTCATAAGAAGACTGAACAAAGAGTATCTTCATGTGAACAAAAGTAAGACTACAAGTAATGATTGAGTGAATGATAATCAGAGAAAGTGAATATTTCAGAAAAGGTCAATAGTTAAAGAAAGATGAATATTATCAATATCTTAGACTAGATTTTCCTGTTTGCTTCAAAATAATGCTTCACTATGTAGGATTGGCATTAGGATTAATGAAATAAATTGCAAAATGTGCTTAGCAGAGTTTCTAACACATAACTGATCTTTGTAAATATTAGTTTTCTACCCTTTTGTTTCAATCTCTTTCTCTTTTGGTAATGGAAAAATCAGATTTATTATAATATTCCTACATCTGTTTGAACATTATTATTGTCATCCTCAGTCTTAGTTATCTGAAGAAACAATTTCTTCTCAGATGTGATATGGTAGAGATAAGGAGGATCAAAACTGGAAGATTCAACTGACATTCCTCTCATAACTCACCCTTAACTATGTGGCACAGTAACCTACAGTAACCTCAGGCCTGACCTGAGCAGCTAATTCTTCATTAAACCTGGGTCACTATGTTATGGACAGTTCAACCCAGCACTAGGAAACTCCGTCAGTATGAAAAAGAAAGCTCCAAAACTATCCTTACTGTATAAAGGGTGTTTGGTGTCATTAAAAAGTAATACAAACTGGGAAATAAAAAAAAAACAACACATCTCTGCCATATAGCCACCACAGGAGTTACTTCTGCCTTTTTCAAAAGAAAGCCTTTGTAGGTAGGAGAACATATGAATCTCCAGTGTCCACTAAGATGTCATATTTCCACAACTAACCATTGACTCAAATTTAAAAAAACCTATCATTGTGCTTTCTGGGAGTTGGGTTATTGCAGAGTACAAATACCTCATCTCTTCTGGAGAGAGGGAACCAGAGCACATACACATAAGAAACTCTAAGAAGGTAAAGAAAGGCTTAGAAAGATTGGATTCCATTGTTTTTCACAGTAATCAACTCTTGTGCTTGCTATTTCTTAAGATGGTTGCATAATGAAATTTCCCCTCCATTGACTATGCTGACCTCCTAACTAAACAGGTGTTTAATAGGAATAAAAACAATTGAATCTAGCCAAAGATGCTGCCAGTTTACTGGATGGAGCAGAGGAATATGATGGTGTTTTTTCCCTAATCCCACTTTGTTTGTTGGTGCAGTTTGAGTGCTACAGTCATAGTGTGCTACGCTGGTTATTCTTCACTATATATAATTTGATAACTTTTGATTTTGGATTATATAATCTCAGAACTATATCCACTCTTCTCTGCCCTACTATGAGCCATACAAGATAGACCTCCATGGACTATATAACTTGACCCCATTGTCTTATCTTCCAGTTAGATCCAGTCAATGGGAGGTATTAGGAGAATATAAGGAAGAAGGTATTTCTTCCATGTTCCCTCCCACTGGTTGTTATGATGATCACAGCTTCTTAAGGTTCCAGATGTCTTAGATTTCCATAACGTTAGGGATAAAATGGCTTACTGATATCACTTGTAGAATTCTAATGAATTCCTTAAGTATTTCTAGTCCTCTGCAAGTAATCCTTTTCATTAAAATCTCTTCAATTAAAACATTTGAGTAGAAGTCTCTTTCTTACTGGGATCCTGACTAAACATCTGGGAACAGAAGATGATCAAAATTCAAAATACTACATCCCATTAAGAGGAGATCTGAGACAAGAGACTCTAAGATAGAATAAGAGGCAACATCTAAGAAAAGTGCAAAGGTCAATTCCTAGGACAGGGAGATGAGCTGATAAAATAAAGTGATCATCTTGAGCCTATAAATCAAATAAGACCAACAAATGTTTCTCAGTATTTCTCACTAGCCCTTGCAGACATACTGGTCATATTCTTTTGACTCCTGGAATTCAAAGTCTTATTGAGTCTTTAAAATATGACAATTTCACATCCTGTGACAAAACCCACTCTCTTACATACTCCTTATGGGTATCTGACTCTTAACCTTAGGCTAGGACTTTGATATCACTACTCAATGAGGTTCTTCTGACACACTATCTCAGCAACTCATCCTCCTTATTTGAGATTAGCTCATTTTTTGTGCCCTTTACAAAATTTGTAAAATTTTAAATCATTTTATATACCTATTTCCTTACTCAATTTTGCCTATTGTTACTACCAAAATGAAAGTATCATGAGAATAGAAATCATATCTAACTTGCTCAACATTTCTAGATAAGTGTGAAATATACATAAGTATTAATAAATATTTACTGAGTAAGTGAATTGGTAAATAGATTATAAAGAGATAGCAAGAATATATTTTTATCTTCATTATAACTAGTTTTACCAAGTTATTTAATTATTTCTCTCTGAAATTATCACCATGCTCTAAAGTCTAATTCTGCAAATAAAAGAAATTATATTGGAAATGCTTGAACTAAAGCATCTACTTGGTTAGAAGAATGTCTGTGATTTGGTGAAAAGAATTTATGCTTTGCAATTCTGATAAAAATAATAAAGAAAGAGTAGTGCTATCACATTCCCAGACTTCAAGCTATAATACAAAGTTATAATAACCAAAATAACATGGTACTGGAACAATAGATACACAGACTAATAGAAATGAATTGAGATCCCAGAAATAAATTCATGCCTATGTGGACAATTAATCTATGACATGGAGCAATGTGTATACATTGCAGAAAGGAAAGTCTTTTCAATACATAGTTGGGAAAACTGAACAGTCACAGGCAAAAACAATTAAACAACACCACCAGTCTAGTTTCTCACATCATATGTATTAACTCAAAACTAGTAATGGACTTGAATGTGAGACCCGAAGCTAAAAAATACATAGAAAAAATATATGTAAAAACACTCCATGATATAATAATGATTTTGAAAATCTGTATCCAATAACAAGAAAAATGAAGATATAATTAACTGGGATGACATCATACTAGAAAGTTTTAGCACAGAAGAAGAAACTAGCACTTAAGCGAAAAGGCACCCAACTAAATAAGAGGAAATATACGCACATCATAAATTTGACAAGGAGCTGATATCCAAGATCTACAAAGAACTCACATAACTCAAAAACAGAAAACAAAAAACTAAATCAAAAATGGGCAGAAAAGCTAAATAGGTATTTCCCATTGAAAACATATAGACAGCTATCAAGCACATGAAAAATGTTCATCATCCTTTATCATCAGGGAAATGTAAATCACAGCCATAATGAGATACTGCCTCACACCTAAGAGAAGGGTCCATGTCAAAAAGAACAGAAGCAACAAGTGTTGTGACGGTGTAGAGAAAAAAGAACCTGTTGGTGGGGATGCAGACTACTGCAGCTTCTATGGAAAACAGTATGAAAATTACCCAAAATAGTGAAAGTAAGCATATTATCCAGCAATTCCATTTCTAGGTATTCACTGAAAGAATGCAAAAACACTAACACATAGGATATATGCACTCCTTTGTTGCAGCACTAGTTACAATAACTAAACTATGGAAACAACCTAAGTGCCCATGGACAGATGAGTGGATTAGGAATATGTGATACACACACACACACACACACACACACACAGAGGAATACTACTCAGCTATAAAAAAGAAAACCTTGATTTTTGTGACAAATAGATGAAACTGGAGGGGATTATGCTAAGTGAAGTAAGTCAGAAGGAGAAAGACAAATTCTGAATGTTGTCATTTATACATAAAATGGAGAGAAACAAAACAAAAGGTCAGTTAAAACCCAAACAATAACAAATCATACAACTATGACTGTAGAACTGAGGGCATCTGAAGGGGAGGAAGGGGATAGTTAAGTAGGGAAAGGGAACAATGGACTGTGGTGGAGAACTGTCAGTGCCTTTGTTGTGGGTGTGGTATAATAACTAATACCTGAAGGGTGTGATCCTATACCTCTAAATCATATACTATGTTGTACACCAACAATACTTCAGTTTAAAAAATTAATTAAGAAAATAAACTTGATACACATTTCAATTATATTTATGATATATTAGAAAAAGTTGATGACTTCACAGAGGCACTAACAGATGCTTATGAACACATATGAGAAAACTTGAGGTCTATATTCCCACTATTAATCTATATACAAAGAGGCTTTGGGTCAGTGTTAGTGGGGTAAACTCCAGGTTCCTTCATCAGTGACTCTTTGGCCTTGGCCATCATTTATTTATTTTGAGCTTCAGTTCTTCATCCACAAATGGAGATAATAATTCTAACCTGTGTGGCTGAGTAGGCAAGATGTGCAAGGTGCAACAAGGTGTACTTAGATGCTATTATCAATGGCAATACAACTACTCTTTAATAAGATGCTATTGTTTTTATTTTCACTGGTCAATGATTGTGTCTGATTTATACACAGTTGCATTTACCTGTCAGGACCACCTGACACTCTCAGAGGCTCAGTAGACATCTGCTGAATGGATGTTGAAAGAAACAATATTTGTTACTTTACCAATAATAATTAAAATAGATTAATTATTCCTTCTGACAGATGCTTTTTTATCATCTCATTTTACCTATATACAGAATGGATATTCTTATTTCTTCACATTTTATAAACAAAAGAAACAGATGTTAGAAAAAGTAGGTTACTAAGTAGATAATTTAAATGCCTCCTACCTACCTTCCCATCAACTCCAATCCCTTAGGAAGAAGACAGGTATCTGTTGCTTGGCACAACTCTTCCAGAAGGTTGCCAAATCATAACCTTAATATTTTAAAATTGGATGATAAGTTATTTGAGGACTTTCACAGGTATTAACTCTAATCTAGTTTATATTGCATTTTCAAGGCCTTTTAGTAGAATTATGCAACTGCTATTCAAATCCGCATACTATAATATATAAGAGCTTTGAACAATAATGTAGCCACTAAAAGACTATCTGCAGAGTGAATAAATTATTAATTTTACTTTTGATACATTAAAAATGTATTAAAATGAGATATCCCTGATACCTCATTTTGGTAGCTCAGCTGCATCTCTGACATATAAACAACATAATTAAAGAGCATGGGAACTTAAGAGAGAGGGCTGGATTTCAGCCTGACTCCTCCACATATTAAAACATGACCTTATCCATGTTTCTTAGGTTCTGTGTCTCAGTAGCTGGTGTTAAAATACAGTTTATAATACCAATGTTTAGTTGCTGTAGGTATTAAATAGTCATCTGTGAAGCAATCTGCACAATCTGTAAATGCTCAATTTTCTTCTTTCATTATTTTACCTAACGTTTTGGCAACTAAATAAATATTCTGCACTTGGTATTTTTTTAAACAATATTTTTTCTCTGTTTTAAGGTTAAAGCAAATTGTTTTAAATCAACAATTTTGAAGAAAGTTCTACTGTTAGAGTTTCTATTGAAATCTTTTGATATAATCTACAAAATTTAACTTTCATATTAACACAGTGAATTTTTGTAAATAGCATTTACTATAAAATATAAGCATGGGATAATAGAATATTTAATATTTGTTTTTCAACATATATGAGTAGATAAAAATATCTTGGATGTGCTGAAATCTTGCAGAATTTAGTGGACTTGGTTGTTCCTCCCTCCCCCCAAGGCTAGAGGTGAAGGTTTTGTTTTATCTAAAACCAACAGGAAGTGATTCAGATGAGCGTAATCTCTTATAGTTCAGTAGCAGAACCTCTTATCAGAAGGTGTGTCCTTCGTTGATTCATATGTTCAAATACTTATTAAGAATCAGTTTTGCATGGTTCTCTGTTCAAGGCACTGAGGTGAGCAATCCATGCCTTCAGGAAATTTCTAATCTGAAAAGGAGGGAAAATGTACATTTAAATACCATAATAAAAAGTAAACTTTGGTAAGTACCACAGGAATGTTGAGGTGGAGAGTATTATGGGATTTCAAATAGACAAATTATTTCCCCTTGAGAGGAGAGAAAAGTGTTTCTGTTTGGTGAACCAGTAAAGGAAGAGCTCAAAAGATGGCAGGTATGACTGGAAATGCATCGGTGATCTAGAATTTCAATTACAAGGAGAGAATAGGTGACTATTATTCTTTCATCACAAACACCTCAAAGCCTTCAACAACACTGTCAATCTTGGCTCAGTGTGGGAGAGTACTTCCATGTACTCAGTCCATCCTCAGTTATGGAACAAGTCATGTTGCATTCTAATAATTTCTTTTTCTGACTTCCCAGTACCTCTTGAATTCTGGAGGGCAAAAACTTGTCTTCTTAGTCCACCACACAGCCAAGCTCTAGCAAATTACAGACATTCAAAATATGAACTGCACTGTAGAAAAGACCTAGCAAACCAAAGATGCTAGGAAAAATGGATTTCAATGTTTCCTATGATGGTTAAATTCCTCACAGACAGAAGTTTTGGGGTCTAGCAAGGATTCTGCACTCAGGTCATGCAGGCAGAAACTGGGGGCTGGACAATTTCCAGATCAGACCAGGTTTGGCTGGGCTACAGAGACACACTGAGCCCTAGGCAAGGTGGGCCTATGGCATTACTCAGACTTGCTCAGTTACGAGAAGAGCTATTCTGCTCTCCCAGCCTACAGCTTGAAGTTCATATTACCGACAGAGATAAATTCAGGAGCATGGGTACGAAAATGGGTAGGTAAAAAAATGGAAGTAAGAATTGAATGAATAATTTTTATCTTTCTCCTAAGCCTCTGACTACACATTCTTCTAAGGGTAAGTGATAATTCTGAAATTATTTGAAATGTTAATGGAGTAAGAAGATAATTTCTTTAAAGTGATAAAGAGTAATTTGTAGGAAATCTGAGTTCTTTTCTGTCCCCCATAGTGTTAGGTATTGACAAAAATATACCACTCCCTGGTCACCTAATTTGTTGCTGAAAGGATTCAGTCATGAGAAGTTCCTAACCCTGGGGAAAATGCTATCTCCACTACACCTCCTTTTCACTGTAAATTTGTTCTTAACCATATTTAATAGACCAAATGCACAAGACTTTCCCAAATACAAGAAAGAAGTTTAGTAACTAGAACAGTAGTTTGTATACTTGAGGGCAGAGAGCTAGTCAAGATAATTGTCTCTCGATTAAGTTTCTTACCTACCTGAATCAGAAGCACTGAGGAAGCTGATGAAAAGCAGATTCATCAACTTTACCTATGATTCAGTGAGTCAGAATCTCCCGGAAAAGGGTTCAAAACTATGTATATTAAACACATATCTCAAATGATTTACACACTAAAATATGTAAACCATTGTTGTATTCTGTATACTTTATGAACCTCAAGGAATGCCTCCCTTTGAGATTAAGCTGCTAAATGAAAGGTTTCTGGGGTTTCTTTCATCTTGAAGCAAGAAGCTGGAAGAAGTGGAGACAAGGCTAAAGGAGACAGGGGTGCTGGAGTGATCTTAATTGCTAAAGACGAGGGTCAGAATAAGCCAGAAATGATCATTTTGGCTGACCAAATGAACAGAGTCAGAAACAGGTGCAATTGCCAAATAGCCAATCAATGTCTGTGTTAAAACTTTAAAAGTAAGTTTAAAAATAAGGACCCAGATCTATAGAGACTAAAGAGGCCAGAAGAATCAGGGGAAGTAGAAGACAGAGCTGAGGTGGCTACAAGTTTTGGGTTCCAACTACACAAGCCTAATTTTCCCCTCAGCCTACAACCTTTAAATGTTTTCTGTGATAACAGGGATCATGACCCCAAAATAGGCTGAATTAAGACTCCTGGACAATTAAGTTAAGGGTGAAAAAAAAAGATCAAATATACAGGAATACAGAGCTATTATTTCTCCCCCGCCACCCACACCGCAAACACAGGGTCCAGTCTGAGTTTCTAAGTGCTACAGAATTGCTTGAAGAGAACAGTTAACGATTACTGAATACGTCCACATCTCAGTCAGTTTTTAAAGATCTTGAAGGTATTAACTCAAGTAATCTTCACAACACTCTATAAAATAGATATGGCTGTTCTACAGGTAAACCGAAAACTAAAGAGAACATAAGTAATTTATTCAAAGTCTCCAAGGGCAGAACCAGGATTTAAATCGGGTAGTTTAAATGGGAGTTTGATTTCTTATTCACTATTTCATACTGTCAGCTGCAGAGTAGATCTAAGGATTTTACAAAGAAATCAGCTCTCAGTTGCAAGACATTATTGATCCAGTCATCACGTTGCTGTTCCAATGCCTGTAAAATTAGGAAGTGAATTTAGGTCTCTGTACATCGTTCTTGTGTTTATATTTAAAATGTACACATATCCTATGTATAAATGCTAACATTTGACTTCACTACTATCAGATCTGTGATGTGATATGGTTTTCACAGTGAAACAGTGCCACATAACTTTCATAGTAAGAAGAGAACCAAAGGCCCTCCAGGGACCCAACTGTCTCTGTGTCTCCCTCTCCCTCTCCCTTCTCCCTTCTTCTCCCTTCTCCCTTCTCCCTTCTTCTCCCTCTCTCTTCTCCCTTCTCCCCTCTCCTTCTCCCTCTGTGTGTGTGTGTCTATGTGTGTGATGCTCTGTTTTACTTCCACTCTTTTTGCAATGTTGTTCTTTATCCATTTTTGGCTCAGATTTTGTGAACTTGTTGAAACATTTTTTTTAAATGTACTTATGCACATACACTGAAGAAGTTATTCATTTTATCTCACATTTCTAGAGTTAGTTTTCTTGCTTATGGTTCCAACACACCACAGCCACAGTGGGAGGGGAAATGTAAGAAAACAAATCCAAATTGACTGAGAAAGGCTTATGATTATAAAATTATGAAACAAAATGAGACTACCTTTATTGAAAAACACCTTGATTGGAAAAAAAAGAAACATAACATTTCATAAAGGCTATAGCATATTTTTATGACATTTCATTTAAATTAATAGTTTTTTCTTTTTAAAGTCCAACACTCAAGAATTTCTCTAGTAATGTCTAACCTTTCAAAATGCACTGACAATTGTAGGTGACTAGTCCAGTTATCAGTAACTAAAAGCTGTTTTATCATTCCTCAAACAAGTTCAAATTGCTTTTAAGATGGCAGGAACTGAAATCTCTCTCTCTCTCTCTCTCTCTCTCACACACACACACACACAGAGTTATATACTACCCTTACATCAAGAAAGAGAGCAATAGAAATGGCATAAAGATGAAGAGAACAAATGTGAACTCAGTGTTTGCTTACAGAATTTGGAGACTAAAGACCAAGTTGGTATGTGTTTAAGTTTTTGTGGACACATTTAATTTTATACTCTCCTCTAAGAAGCTGTAGATCTCTTTTGAAAGGTTTCATATGTGTCCAGTTGGAAACAGTCTAGTCCACAAATAACAAGAGGAATCAATAAATATGAAAACCAATATAAAACCAATATAAACCAAATCATGTCAGCAAAAGTAAAAGTACAAAACACATGTGTTCTAATATAATGCTATCTCAAGGAGACTTTTCTTTCACTTTCTGTTTTCTACTTGCTAATATTTACAAGGAATACACCTCATCATCTTCCCAAACACACATATATCAAGTCCAAAAAACTGTCTGGCACCTTATCAACAAATCTGTGTTTAAGTGTTGATTTTAACCTCTCTACTGATCACTAAAAAGGCAGCCTTATCTAATAATATCTACTCTCTCCCCATCCCCAACCCCTGCTCCCCCACCACAACCACACAGATTCTCCAAGTGAATTAAAAAAATGTATTCCTGGTTTCTTTGGTAAATTAGAGGAAGTACAAGAACATGGTAAGAAAGAATGAAGATACATACAGTTCATTAGATCAAAGATGCTTTTAGGTAGCTTTTCCTATAACCTTCTGGATGACAAAGCAATGCTCTGGACACTCTGGAAGGCTTTTTCTTCATGATATGAGGTAAATAATGTGTGATGCTTTAATTTCATTGACTTAGTTCCTCCAACATTTTCCCTAACATTCAACTTTTTCCTAATCTTCACTTCTACTCTTCACCCATAAAAATATCAATATCATGACTTTCAAATGATCAGGGAGAGATGTAACTGAAAGAAAAGAATAATAGGTATTCCTTTTTACACTTTTCTGAATGCTGAAAACTAAGGGAAGATTCCAAATAAAATTTAATAAAGTTTTACAAGCTATATATATATATATGTATATATATGAATCAAGTTATAGCTACACTTTAGGACATATTAAAATCAGTTTCAAATTTCTAGATCATTTGCAATGGTTTTCCCCCTAGACATATCAACTGAGTGGGATTCTGATTTCACCAAGCAATTCTATTCACACATTACAAGGATAAATCAAGTACATGTTCTTCTGCATACATGTGTGTGCTGGAAGGCATATGAGTGATCAGAAAGGCAGATGCAGGAAATGATGACTCCTAACTCGATGCATTATCTCAGGAGTGGTTATAGCTTTAAAGATGTTACCAGTGCTGTTGATTATATTTTTTGTACAAGTGTTTACTTTGGCTTTTACTTATAAAACAACAAAGACCCAGTAAATACTTCATGATAGCATGGATTGCTTATGTTCAGAACATGCCAACAAGATTCATATCACTCTCCAGTTTCCTTTTTTAATTTCCCTACACCAAGTCTTGAGAGAAAATTAATTTGCTGGGATAATGATGAGGTACATATAAAAGATACTTTAAAAACTATCCACATTGATTAAAAATTATCTATATTACCCTAAGTGTTTTCTTGATTTTTTTTACTATTCCTTTCTCTTTCCTTTTTTCCTTTTTTTTATTTTTATTTTTTAATTTTCCTAATCTGCCTGACTTCCTAAATCACCAAGACTTGTAACCCAGGTAGGTGAATATTACAGATGATGATCTATCCATCAAACTGGGCAAATAGATCCCAGGAAGTCATATAAAAGTGGGTGAGAAGAGAGGAGAACCTGGCATCAAAACCATGATGACAGCAAAAATAGTTGCCCAGTTTCCTTAAGACATAGCTTTCAATTGATTGGTGGTAATATCATTACCACTACCTGATGTTTAAGTTGTTGGTTTCCTTAGGAATAAAAAGCTTCTGAAATTACTAATGTATCTTGAGTCAGGTCTACTTTTGGAAATAACAAACAAAAATAACCGAAGATCTGATCTTAGAGTTTTGGAGAAAGAGTAAAAATGTACAAGTTGAGTGAAATGAGAACTCTGTTTTTCTTACAAGTTCTCTTCAAATTAAGATCTTTTCCTAATTCAAGAAAATAAGTGTCTTTAAAAGAAAGTAATCAGTGACTTCTATGAAGGCAATTGGTATTTTATAGGTCACAAAATATAAGTTCTTATTCTACAATGAAAACAAATCAGGTTGATAAGAATATACCTCTGCCTTCTTTTTCTAAAATGAAATTCCTTAGTTTTATTGTCAAAACTATAATACACATCTTAAAAACAAAAAATAGTCATAAAAAATGATGACTCATAAGACCATTCAAACAAATTCATGAAAACTGTCACCCAAAAAACTTGAGTATTTTGAGAGTTATGTGGTCCATCATCAGTCTGTCTTGAGTGAGAAACATGAATTAGCAATTTCTCTGGGAGTTAATAGTTTACCTTGGCATTGAATTTTTTTTTGAATATTCTATCATATCACATGTGATATTACATGGTATCACAGAGTGTTACAGCAACCCATCATTATAATAAATGAACAATAAACACATTATTTTCTCTGATTCTTTGGGATTATCACAGAGTACATTTGCAAGTTGATTTCATCCATACTTTAATACCAAGTGGACAATGAAATTATTCTTTGTTTACAGGGGTAGTGAGATTCAAGCAGATGAAATGACAAGCTAGACCTAGTGATAAAATTAAGTTGACAAACTTTTCTCAGTACTTACTCAAGGTTTCATTGATTGTTTATTGATTCAGGAAGGTAATTTCCCTGTATGACCTGTTCCTTACCTTATACTGGCTGTACATTCGGTGCTTAAGAATGAATGAATGCTGAAAGCTTTGCTGAATGAATTAATAATATGCAAAATTCAGCCATCACTTTATTTTTCCATTCAGATATCTTCCTAGCACATTTATAGGTTAATGAAAAGGTAGCAAGAACCTACACTTAAAGGTACACAAGCTCCTTTTCAGGAACCACAGTCTTTTCCAGGAGTGAGAACCAGAGACAAGCCTGGTGGGATAATATACCAGCACCATCTGGGTGCTGTCTGGAGTCTCAGAACTTCCCTTTATTGTGACTTGTAGTCTGACAGTAGTGTTGCTTTATTATTCCCATTTTTAAGATGAGAAAATAGGCTCAGAAAGGCTTGATCCCAAAATCCTTTTTAAAGAGAACTGGGTTTAGATTAGAATTTAAATAAAAGTTATAACAAATAAAAATTAATGTCATTCGATGGTGGCTGAGAAGTTACAATACACCAGACAAAAATTATGCGAATCTTAATAACTTCCTCTGTTTAATGAGATACACACAACTGAAATTATAGAAATTACTCTTGAGAATTACTCTAGACTGCCCTAGCAGTCTTAGAATTCTGCCTTTGTAGAACCCAACTTAGACTTTTGACCACATTTTTAAGTCCTTGGTTTTATTAAAAAAAAATAAGACCCTACCTAACTTATTACTAACTGCACCCGAAAGAATTTATGTAAAAAGGATTAATTAAGGTGAAGCCCATGAAAGCTTCTTTTAACTTTTAGCTTTTTTTTAAACCCATGTCAAATTAAAAAAGGAAGTACATCAGACTAGGGAACCTCTGTATTTTTCACTACAGTAACATTCAAATGCTACATGTACACATAGGACAATTTTTAAGGTTCATCTCTAATTTTTTAAATTACTAAATTTAAAGTCCTAAACTGTTTGTGATAAATACTTATGAGTTATGCTTAACTAAGAATAAAATCTTTATATATAAAAGCCATATATAAAGTTATAAGCAAAGCAGGTCATTATTCATAGGAATAAAGCAGGTCATTATTCATAGGAATAAACTCTAGCGATAGCTAGAGTTTACATTAAAGGAAATTTATGATTTAATAAGCATTACTTAATTCACAACATTATTAGCAATTAAAAATGAAATAGCAATGCAATTCTATTTTCTAATTAGTTAATTTTTTTAGAGTGCATGATGCAAGTAGAAGGGTAAATTTGGTCAACCCATTTCATAAAGCAATTTATAAATATGTATCAAGGAAACTTTAAATATGTCTTCAGGATTCTACTCTGAGGAGTACTGTGAAGTGCAAGAAAATGTTGGATATGAAGTCTTATTTTTCCTGGTGTGAAGAATGCAAACTTTATTCATTGTTCAAAGAATGAAAAAAGGTGCACTCATACTCATATTCCCCCAGAACGAGAATGTAGGCAAGGAGTTGCACATTACAGGTGTAGGGAGAGGTTTCTTTTTTTTTTTTAAAGATATTCTTTAATAAAGTAGCTAAAAAAAAAAGTGCCTAAACAGGTGAAACAAGAAGCATATATTAAGACAATGAAAAATAATTCTTGAGAAAAATAATGGAACAAAAATACTACATTACAATTTTTCTCACGACTAGAAACTAATACTTAAAGCATGATATAAATAGCACCGAGAATAGCCATTATCTGTTTACTGGAATTAGTAATCACTCCTATTTATTTTGTTATGATTTTCTATATTTTACTAGTTTACTGTTTGTTTGTTTGTTTGTTTGTTTGTTTTGAGACTAGGTCTAGTTATTTTTGCCCATGGAACCGCAGGCTCATGTTGCCCGGGATACCACAGACCCAGCTAATTTTTTGGAACTGGGTCTCGCTATGTTGCCCGGGGCATAACTCAAATTGTAATCCCTGGTCCCCACCATGGCTTCCTAAGCTGCCGCTTACAGGCATGTGCCACTGTGCCTGGGCTAGTTTATTTTTATAGCTAGAAAAATATAGGAGAAAGGAAAAAGGAGTAGATGTAAAACTCTCTAATCACACAGAATTGAATAAGATGCATAAAAGAGAAGAAATTGGTTCCTGGTACATCTCAATTTGACCTGATCTATTTTTTGAGTACATCTGGAATCAAAAATCCAATCCAAACCAGATATTGGTTCATTTGGCCACGGTCTTTATGGGAGACCACCATCAGACAGTGATGCTGCCAACAATGCACTACTAGGATGCATTAGTCCCAAGTCAACAAAGGAGGCAGTGACCCAGCCCACTCTGAATTCCCCAGAGACAGCCTTTAGTGTGCGGTTGGTGCTATTCACCACATCTGAAACAGATTGGTGAGTAACTAGATTCTGTCCAGAGAGGGTGGTCACAATGATAAAAGATTTGGAAACTTGACATTTCTCAGTTTAAAATTGCTCCTTGGTTTCTAATTATTCTCAGAATCCAATCTAAATCTTCTAAGGCCCAACCTCATCCTGTAAGATTTCCCCCCTTACTTAGGTTAAATTCTAGTGATATGTGTTTCAGTTCTTATAGTATAACTGTTCCTCTCCACTTCAGAGCTGCCTCAATTACAGGTTAACTAGTCTAGAATGCCTCTACCATCATTCCTTCTTCACCCCAAACCTCCTCCCTACCTTATCTGCTCCATACATATATTTTCTTGCTTTGTCAATGTCTCCATTTTTTTTTTCAGATCTTTGATTAAAGTTATTTTTCCTCTGGACTATTTCTCTTAACACCCATCTATAAAACAGATTCGAATCATACAATTTTATTTTGTTCTATAACTGTCTTTGGTTAGTTACTTTTTAATCTGTATTTCTTGCTAGACAGTCAACTCCATGAGGACAGTGTTATGTGTCTTATGTGTATTAATCTAGTTGGGCTGCTATAACAAAATACTGTAAGACCAGATAAACAACATAAATAACATAAATGTATTTATTATGGCTATGGATACTGAGAAGTCTAGTATCAGGATGCAGGCAGAGTTCGTATCTGGTTATGGTTCTCTTCCTTGTTTATAGGTGACCTATCTTCTCACTATATCCTCACATAGTAAAGTAGCAAGGGAGTTCCGTGGGACCTTGTTTATGAGGGCACTAACCTTCATGACTTCACCAAAGATCTCACCTCCTTGTATAATCAACACTGGAGGTTAGGATTTTAACATATGAATTTTGGGGGAGCACAAGTATTCACTATATAGTATTATGGTATCCCCAGAAAGAAGTACAGTGTCTGAAATATACTTTTAAGCTATTTGTTGAATGAATGGATGAATTGTCTATGTATTTTTATGGTGACCCTCCACTTTCACCATAATTTCTCCATAATCTGAAAACAAGTAGGAAAGGAGGAAAAATAACAGCTTCCTATCACAAATATTTTGTGCAACTCCATTAGTTAGAACTTATATGGGTTCATTTTTTTGCATCTCTTGGTCCAATTTTCCCAGCACCATTTATTGAAGAGGCTGTCTTTATTCCAATGTAGTTTTTTCACTCCTTTGTCAAAGATTAGCTGACCATATATGTGTGGTTTTATTTCAGGGCACTCAATTCTGTTCCATTGGTTAGAGTGTCTATTGTACAGAGTGATAAGGGATTAATAATGAAGATTCACAAGGAACTCACATAACTAAACAAATGCAAAACAAGAAGCCCAATCAAAAAATGGGGAGAAAAACTAAAAAGATACTTCTCCAAAGAGGAAATACAAATGCCCAACAGGCATATGAAAATTGCTCAACATCACTAGCAATCAGGGAAATGCAAATAAAAATCACAATGAGATACCACCTTACACCAGTAAGAATGGCCCACATTAACAAAATTGGCAACTGCAACTGCTGGTGTGGATGTGGCGAGAAAGGTACACTCTAATGCAGCTGGTAGGAATGTAAACTGGTCCAGCCACTATGGAAAGCTGTGTAGAGGACTCTCAAACTAATGAAAATGGATCTACCATTTGACCCAGCAATAGCTCTTCTGGGAATCTACCCAAAGGAGACCTCAATGTGAGTACAAAAGGACACTTGCACTCGGATGTTTATTGCAGCACTATTTACAATTGCGAGGACATGGAAACAACCCAAATGTCCCAAAACAGACAACTGGATGAAGATAATGTGGTATATATACACAATGGAATATCACTCATCAATTAAAAATGACAAATTTGATGAATTTATGAGAACATGGATGTACCTAGAAGAAATCATATTGGCAGAAACAAGTCAGAAAAAAAAAGACAAAAACCAAATGGTTTCACTAATATATATACAACCAAATGTAAGTACACTACTTGGGGAGGGGGGAAATCAGCTGGAGCAGCCAGGGATGGGAAGTGGTATGTGACTCCCAGGGATTACAATGATGTGAAGAATATATATAGCTATATAGATATATATTAGTCATTAGCTCTAAAATTATAAAGAAGAATGTTTTAAAAATTAAATTAGCTGCCCGTATGGTAGTAAACTCCCATTTGTGAAATGCATATTTAATAAAAGCTTGGGTTGGAACTATTTTAAAGAAGATTCTTCTACTAGATAGCTGGATTTGATGACTCTTAGGATCACTTCAAAGTATGTGATTCTATGACCTAGTCATCTCTTTGACTGCAGAGGCACTTCATAAAGGAGAGAAGATTTAAGACAAAACAGGGCATGGAACTAAACAAAGAAAAGCTGGGCGAAGAAAAGGAAATGTAACACTGATCCAAAATGTTTGATTGCGATCATTTCCAACCTTCTCTGAGAATGGGGTTGGCAGGCCTCCCAGAAATACCAAACCAAAGCAACCTAACAGGGCATCACAAAAGAACAGAGGACCTAAGCAAGGAGATGTGAAGATGCCTGCATTTAGATTCACTGAGGAGAAAGGGGGCATGAAAGGCAGGCTTTCTCTTGGGGTCCTTTTCAAATCACTTCAAAAATGAACATCCTCCAGAGAGAGGGCAGTTCCTTGAATTCAGAAGACTGGCTGTCAATGAACATGGCTAAAAGGAATGGATTAAAATGTCAGTGCAAATCCTTTTTGTGTTTTCCTTATCCGGAACCCAAACTTTTGTCATCATTCTGGAATGAGCTCAACAAACCTAGTTTTTGTCACCGCCTTTGTACTTGCTTATTCACATTTCAGAAATTGTCCAACAGCTTTCTTAGTCTCTAATAAAACGAATCAGTATTGCTGTGGAAAGAAATATAACTTTCCATAGGTTTAGGGGTAAGAACTACACAATGTTTCTACTTGAAGGTGAAAGAGGAAAGATAACTATACTGTGGAATTTTACCTTACTGAGCAGTGATTTTTTTTTTTTCTTACTATGGTATGGAGAGTCTAGATAGTCCCTGTGAGGCAGAACACACACTTTTTAAATTTTTATCACTGCTAAGATATTTAATAACTATTGGAATTGTTTCAGGCAGGGTGTTGAGTGATTTGTATAAATTTTCTCCTAAATCCAAAATATAGTTCAGAAGTAAAACAAGTTATAGTCCCTATATGTAGAAAATGTGTATTCTATTACTATTAAGAATTAGAAAAGAATAAGAGTGTCTGAATTAGGAAACATAATATTGCGTTCAGTTTAACTTTATTATAAAATTTTCAAATATATTACAAAATAGAGTGTTTTTATAACAAAATCTTCTATCTCAATCAGCTAACCTTAACAATTCCCTTCAACAATTCCCTTCAAAATTTCCTTGATGAATTTCTCTTTGCTCAGTTATTTGAAAATAAACCTCAAATATCATGACTTGCATAGCTTTTAAAGTGTTTCAACATGCAACACTATCAATTAGAGATATTTCTTATATTCTATTATCACTCCAGTAAATTAAGTTTCTTGAACCCAGTCTAACTCCAGTAAATTAAGTTTCTTGAACCCAGTCTATATGCAGATTTTCTACACTGTCCCTAATGTGGCCACAGTTTTTCATAACTGTTAATTTAAGTTCAGCATGTAATGAGGAAAGGGATGTAAGAAAACTTGCTTCTATACATAAAACAGATATGGAAGGGATTAGGAAGTAGAGTAAGATAGGATCCATACCTGGTTGCCCGGGGTTTACCCCACACACTCTGGGAACTCAGCCTAAGTTAGCAACATTATTCTCAGACTCATCTGGATCTGAGATGAATGAAAATTAAAGCATAAGGGTTAGGGGCATGAACTTTGGAATCAGATTATCCAAATTCATTACTTATTAGCTGCACAACCTTAGGTAAGTTCATCTCTTTCTGCCTTCTTTTCATTATGTGTAAAAGAGAAATATTAATAGTATCTGTCTCATTGAGTTGGCAGACTAATTAAATGAAAATAAAATAAGAATTACATGAATGAACAACAATGGCATACAAGTAGTCAATAAATGTTAGCCGTTGTCAGGTCACCATGACCATCACGGCAGTTATCCTAATGAAGGACTAGACTGATCCTGCAGTTGATCAAAATACAAGAATGGTGGGGATTGAGAAATAGGTTAATGGTCAAATACCAGAGGCTTTACACAATTCCCCTCTCAAATTCCTTTTTTATGCTGTCATATGATCCTTTTATTGAAAAAAGTATTTATTCACTAATTTATTTTAAATATTTATTTTAAATTCACCAGCTTAAGGTTGGTAAAAACAAATACCTAAAGAAGCAACTTACCATGTGGGAGGCACTATGGTCAGCAAAAGGAATATTCTAACACCTTTGCCCCAAGGAACACAAGAGCTAATGGATTCTACAGAAACCCTGCAGATCTGCCAAATATATTGCAATATATTGTCTGTGTGCTACCCTCTGAACAGCCACTTGTCTAGACCGTCCTTGGCTTGTAAGTATGTCACAGACAGACAACAAGATATGAGAATTCATGTTACTGCCCAGAGTTAGAGGAGCTACACCATACAACTGATTATATTCAATCACCTATTTAAAAAACATTTCCATTTAGTTCACTCATCTTTATAACTGTTATGAAATTATTTTTGACAGGTTATATTATGAAGAAAATCAAACTCAGTATGTTAGACTATTAAGCTGAAATGAAAGACTAATAAAGATTTCTAAATTAGAATAGTTTCATGTCTGGCAGTCAAAATATAAGGAAAGCTTTCCAATTACAGATATGGCCTCCAATTCTGCAGATTTCCTGTAAGAATCAATTTTGTTCTCTCTCTCCAATATTTATTTCTAAACCTGTCTTGGTTGTGCTATTGCAAAAGCACTTTGCCAAATTGGACTAGTGTCCACGTTTTCAGCAAATGCAAAATTGAAAGCAATTCAAGTTGAAATTCCATAAAAAGAGGGGAACAGAGCATTTTTACCTGTTGTGCCGCATCAAAAAAGATTCTCTGGAAATAAAGAACCAGTTCTTTGTACAAAACTAGCCCTTTCCATCTCCAGATGCCTTCATGAAGATTTAAATCTGGATTGTCCACCTACCTCTTTTTCCAGCTCAGGAAGTTGGCACCATTTATCTATACTAGGTACGTTTTAATATTTGAGAATAAAACATGGAACACATTGATTGAGAATGTACATAAGAAGTTTTAGCCAAGTCCTGATTTTTTTGAGGCACAAGTCTCAGTAAACAGATGATTCAGGGTCATCAAGCAGAGATAGATTCAGACTTTACTATGATTTGCAACAGAGGTGTCCAGAGACAAGAGCCAAGTGGAATGTTAACATACTCCTGCCCAGTCTTCTTGATTGCTAGTTCCTCTAGAGGTAACAACAACAACAAAAGAAAGCAAGTGTAAGCTCTAGAGTCTTAGAGTGGGGCAAACAGAGGTGCAGGAAACAGGAAGTAATCCAAGTAGTAACAGTTCCACCTTACCCACAGGGGCACTGAATCAGGAAAGGAAAAGTGAAAATTATGATTTGCTCATTTGAACCCTTGGCCCAATTATCCTGAGACCTGCTCCACCTCTTCCCATGCCAATTTATTTACATAAAAAATATTTTTTTCCTTTTTTCTTAAGCTAACTTTAGCTGAATGTGTAAACTTCAAAGAATTCTGATTTATAAAGTCTAGTTTGTGATTTTATAAGTTTTGAGTAATATATATAATATAGTAAATACTATATTATAGTATATATAGTATATTACAGTATTTACTAAAATATAGTATTTACTATACTACTTACTATAATATAGTAAGTACTACATATTGACTATAATATAGTATAGTAAGTACTATATATTGACTATAATATAGTATAGTAAGTACTATATATTGACTATAATATAGTATAGTACTATATATTGACTATAATATAGTACAGTAAGCACTATATATTTACTATAATATAGTACAGTAAGCACTACATATTTACTATAATATAGTATAGTAAGCACTATATCTATTTACTATAATATAGTATAGTAAGCACTATATATTTACTATAATATAGTACAGTAAGCACTATATATTTACTATAATGTAGTACAGTAAGCACTATATATTTACTATAATGTAGTACAGTAAGCACT